>CM073778.1:9434288-9590791 GCA_037158775.1 Hetaerina titia | reverse complement strand
CCATGGTATTCTCTGTTCCTAGCACCTCAGATTTTTAGGAAAAATCGTTAAGATAATTAAATGCTTTGAAACATTGATATACTAGTAATATACATTGATGCACTTTAAGTTTGAAATACCTTGGCTTTATTTAAAGTTTTTAATTTAAATTGTAAAATCAAAAGTTTTCAATAGTATTAAATGTTCTAATTTAAATATTTTTGTACATTCCGTTCTTTATCCTATTGATCGTTAACCTCACATTCATATTTGTTATATTCATTCAACTTCAGAATTTCATATTCTTCTTTAAGGCAAGAGCAAATACATAGTGTTACCATACAACAAATAAGCCACTAACTATCTGCACCGCTATATTTCAATTGGTAGATAGAATGATGAATATGATCCGTTTTAGCGATTCTTTTCTAAATTTTGTCCTTCACCAGTCATATGTTTTTTGCTATCTGCATAATTGGTTTATTCACTTGATGGTAGTTCTGTGTTCTTGTAACTCTATAATTCCATCATTATACTAATGGCTGAAAAACAGAAAAAATCGGACTTTCCATTGCAAAGCATGTGAATGAATCACAAGGAATGAAAAGGTGTCTCTTCATGTATGTATATCCATTTATAACACAACCATATATTCTGCATATATTTCAGTTATCTGTGCTTCATTGGGCATCCATTGGCACACGGATAACATCGAGAGTTTACTGTACTTTCATGTGAACTGAAAGGTCATTAATGAGTCTATTCAATGATTTTTCTCATTATTTCGAGAATCATATTTTATTTCAGATGCTGGGTTTGACCACCTAGAGGTGTTTATTTATTGCTTGTGATGGGCTTAGTTTGGGGAAATTATTTTGCACTTTTATTTGGAGGTGCCCAATGGTGAGAGTGTCCATTATTTGGGGTTCATTGTCAGTGCTATAATTTCCTGCATTTCTCGTCAGCATGCCTGTGGCTTCTGAAAATTACAGCTCATGTTAAAGTGTCCTAAATCACTTCACTCCATGTCCTAGGTACTTTGTACCACAATTCTTGCCCTCTGCAATGTCTTACCTTTTCTTTCCTCGATTATGTTCAACATTTTCCATCTGTTACAGCCTTCAAGATCCCTTCACTTTTTATGTCGCTTCCATTAATTTCTCATTCAATAGTTAGCATAGAAAAACTCCCATCCTTAAAGCTCCCTGACGTAGGGCTTTTTCTTGAAATGAAGATGGTCTTAAGTGAAGGTTGGTTATTCATATTGGCCTCCACTGCATGTAGTCCCAAGATGTGTCAACTCCTTTAATGGGATATTGATTGGTGACCAGTCCCCTGTTATGTGCCCAAGTGCAAGAAATCATATTAAATTCTCAATGTTTTCTTTGTTTTCTTGAAAAATAGGTATGGGAGAACTACACCTGGATATCATCAAGGAGAGGATAATTTCAGAGTACAAGATTGATGTTGATCTTGGTCCTTTGCAAATAGCCTACAAAGAGAAAATATCTGGTGAATGCAAGGATTCATTCAGTTTCTCTCAGTCAATAGGTAAGGGAACACTTTGGAAAATTGATTTGTTTTTAACCAATTTGCATGAATACTAAATTTACATTGAGTGAACAAGTCAGAAATTACCACAACATTTCTCACATTAACTCAGGGATTTCATCAATATTTTTTAAACTTGAAACGAGAATCTCTCATTAGATCTAGTAAAGTAAAATATTATGTTTTCTTTTTAATCTCCATGCACAAATTTCACTTGGAATATTTTCAGGTTATGCAATTTAATGCCCTGAAATTTATATGCATACCTTTATAATTAACAGTAGGTTGTCTTACATTTAAATAGTTTGTTGATGGATCAGGAGACTAGTCACTGCTATGCTTAAACCAATACTGAATAACTTTAAACCCCATATTACATAAGACTATTCTTCAACTCACCATATTTTTACCTGCCTTCATTCTATCCAAAATGCCTCTTCTTTCCCTCCCTCTATCTCACCAACCCTCATCCTTGCTTACCTCTGGTATATGCAGTTGATTGTTTGATTGAATCTGTGCGAATGCAGTTTCAACCACAGGCATATGGTGGGGGATGTTAGGTCACCAACCATTTGGAGAACATAGAATATATCTGCAGGACATCATGAATATATGGCTTTATTTGTGGTATTCAATAGAAATTTTCAAACTTAAAATATGAATTCTGATATACCTTTTACAGCTTGATCAATATCAGTTTTGAGAGAACAGTTTTAACACAACCAGTGCAATAATGACACATAATACTCTCCATTTTGCAAGTAATTGATGTTGATTATTCCACGGCTTACCAAAGAACTATGGTCATCAACTTGTCAGCAGATTTCACTGTCTCCTCACCTTCTTTAGAACCGGATCGTCTTTAGAAACTCACTGTTTCAACTGTTCCTTTGTCTCTTGAGTGTAGTAGTGTACGTATACATATTTCGTTCACTGTAATGTGTCAATGCAGAAACTCATCAGGATTGTGACAGAAAAGCACCAAAGCAGTCTCCAAAATGACCACACAATTGCCTTTATTCTCCACTGGCAACAAATGTATCACCCATATTGCCTAGATATTTTTCACTCTGAATATTTTTTGCAAAATTGAAAACACATTGTGATATGCCTGTGACCTCAAATATTTCAAAGGGATTTGCACTATGAAGTGCTGGAACTTCCACCCTATTCCTTGGATTCCATTCGATGATTTCCAGTGTGGTGTTAATTTTTGGACATCCTTCACGTGGGTCATCTTTGAGGCTTCCATGAACACATTCAAACCTGTCTGCCCATTTCTTTATGGTGGGAAATGCAGGAGAAGAGTCCCCATGGTCATTTACAATCCTCAAATGAATTTCAGTCATCATTTACGAAGAGTTGCATCACTTCTCAATACTCCATTTATTCCATTTCTAATAACACATGCACTATAACTGATTCAAACGACTGGCTAGAGCAAACTGCTGGATGGAATGACTTGCAATTTCACATGCTGTCCACTTACAGTTGTGACAACATGAGAGAAAAAATGATTCAATCGGTGTTGCCATCTGTGGACAAGGCTGACAGCTTTTCAGGTCACCCTTGTAGGTATACATAATTTTATTGCTTCAATCGTCTATGAAACTTAAACCATATCCTGGATATAGCTGAAACTTTAAGAGCAGTCTAGTGAGAGATGAGGCAAACCTTTCCCAATGCTACAAGTACCATCTCTTGGATTTTCCTAAGAATTATTGAATGGCCCATGTAATTATAAGGAAGTTATGTAATATATCATAGTTAATGACTAATTTAAATATATTGTGTATCAAGGTCTTTTAGTACTTAGTCACTTCAGGTTTGGGACCGGGTCGGGCATGATTCCAAAGTTCAGAATTAGTAACATTGAATAATGGGTTTACATCTGTGACTGGATGTAACCTCATAATTCATTATTCTTATAGGTCACTGTTAAAGTTGCCTGTGAGTATATATGATGGCAGTGGGGGCTGAAATTAATTTTTTCAAGTAGGGAAGTGAATTTACTAAGAAGTCAGTGAGTGGAGATTGGTAAATTGGTACTATTAGAAGCGCTAAATCTTAGAGGGAGGCACTCAATGTGCTTACTCAAAGATTTTGTCGTTATGTAGACATTTTTATGATACTTTACCCAGATTAAAGGCAAACTTCACATATAAAGATCATAGTATCATTATTTCTGCATGCTGCATCATAAAAGCATTGACAATGGCCTGTCAGTGAAACTTCATTCCGCTACATTTCAATGAGTGCTCATTTAAACATAGTGTTTGGCATGTGTGCTAACCAGTATATCTAGTTTTAGCTCATAATTTATGTAATCTTTGATTATTAATTGTAAGATGAAATTAATGTTTGTAAATCAAAACCATTTAATGCAGAATTCTCCTATATCATTGCTTCTGGTTTCAGGATCGTCTACACATGAAGTGAAACTTACACTCACCTTAAGGAGCAGTGAAAATGCCCGTGAGCTTAAAGGAGACAAGAAAGGGAAGCTGGGGTCCTCAACCATTCCCCTTGTCCTTGATAGGAGTCCTGAATATGCTGCCAATATTGATGCCATTAATTTTAAACAGATTCAAGCAATAAAACGAGGAATAGAATTTGCTTTATCTCATGGTCCAAAGCTTGGCTGTCCTGTGAGTACCATTGCATATGTTTTAGATCATTTTTCATTGAGTGTTGGAGAAGAATCTGCTGAAAATAATACCTAATTGAAAGCTCATTTATTCAGTTAGGATTCCTTTTGTTGTGATATGTTTCTAGGGTTGCATTTGTGTGAACATTCATCCTTTATTTGTACATAATTCATATCTGGTGTAAAAAATAATTTTTAATATTTTTAAAATTCTGTCTTTATTTTTATATTTTTGCATGTATATTTAAGCTCAAACTGACTTGTCCTATGTGCAGTAAACTCTTGATTATCACTTTTGCGGATCATCCATGTTATCGTCTTCCCAGCCCCTCAAAATCCCAATGCATTTACAATTGTAACAATTATTAAATGCTTTGAAACTTTGATATACTTTTTTAAAAAAATCATCAGTAGTAAGAGGGGGTGCCCAAAAATAACTGGAATTATTTTTTTAAAGATATTTATTCAATGTTTTTTACATTATAACCTTATATCCTTTAAAGTACTCTCCATTACACTTAATACATTTGTCCTATCTGTGATTCCATTCTGAGAAATTCTCATCTTTAAGTCTTCCGATAAAATTTGCTCAACCAAGCTCCACATTATTCCATATAACTTACTAATCTCTTCAAAAGTCCATTGTCAGTCTTCAGTGATTGCACAAACTTTTTCAACATTTTTGTTGATTCTAGAAGTTGATGGGCATCCTGAACAAGGTTTATCATCAAGTGACAATTCATTGCCTTTGAAAGAAGAAAACCATTGTTACACTTGGGTTTTTCCCATAGCACAATCCTTGTTAGCTGATTTTAACATGACAACTGTTTTTGCAGCGTTTTTCTCCAGCAGGAAGCAAAATTTCACAGCGGCCCATTATTCACTTAAATCTGCCATGACAAAAAATAAGGAGCAAGCATAATTGCTTTTACAAAACAAATTGTTGAATGAACACAACCTTTCCAGGCAACAACAACCTGCACAGAACTCTGAATGAGTTGCACTATGCTCACCTAGTAAAAAAAAACCAACTACAGCAACATTCCATTTCTTTTTGGGTACCCTCTCCAACCTTGTCTTTTGTTAAAGTTTTCAATTTTGATCGTCAAATAAAAATGTTTCAATAGTATCTAATGTTTTGATTTAATCATTTTCGTACTCTTTGTACTTTCCCATTATCGATTTAGCTTCCATATCTAAATTCCGTGGGTCGCGGTGGTCTAGCGGGTAGAGCGTTGGACTACTGACCGAAGGGTCCCGGGTTCGATTCCCGGGCAAGGCACTTTGGGCACCTGCAGCTCCACCCAAGCTAGTTGATTTTTCGGGTACCAGGTTTTCCTGGGAAACCATAACCGGCACAGGGAAAGGAACTGGCCCCCCTACCCTGATGTGTGAATATTCACACGCCGTTGGGCTTGGTACACGGGTGAGCTCTACCATCACCTACTAAACCGACCTTCGGGTTGATTACTGTGTTTATGGTTTTTATCTAAATTCCATATCCTCCTTTAAGGCAAGCTAATATATGTTGCTTTAAAAAACCACAGACACAGTATCAACCTGAAGGTCGGTTTAGTAGGTGATGGTAGAGTTCACCCAGTACTAAGCCCAACGGCATGTGGATATTCATACATCAGGGTAGGGGGGCCAGTTCCTCTCCCTGTCCCTGTTATGATTTCTCAGGAAGATCTGTTACCTAACTTGGGTGGAGCTGCAGGTGCTCAGAGTGCCTTGCCTGGGAATCGAACCCGGGCCCTCTGGTCCAGTCCAATGCTCTACCCTCTGGACCAAGGCGACCCATATGTAACTTTACTAAGCAATAAATAAGTCATCTACAATACAGTATTTAATCAGCATTGTAATATGAAAATGAATGTGTATTATATGCTTTTTTGCATATAAAACATAAAATGCGTTAGTGATTATTTTTCAAAATGTGTCATTCCTGGATATGAAATCAGTTTACCTTTCTGAGAAAAATATTTTCTGCTGTCCACTTGATCAGACAGTCCTGTATTCTTTAGTGGTATATATTTTCTCTGTGTCTATCACATATCTATGCTTCATACTATATTATCTATCGATTAGCGCATAAATAATTTAAAGAGTTTACTGTATAACATTGTGCTACATCTTTAGCACTTTAAAAATAAGTATAAATAAGTATGGGTTTATTTAACAAGAATAAGTAAAAGTATGGGTTTATTTATTGATTTTCTTGATGATCTGTGTGGACCACTCTGAAGAGCAGTTTGTGGCCATCTGAATGGGCTGATGAATTTAAACTTTAGGCGTCTTAAATTGAAACTTTGAGGTGTTGCTGCTCAATCTCACCTGAACTCACCACACTTGATTCAGTCCCTAGAATCCTACTAATCATCATTTTTCAATGTTAACCCTGGTAAAGGTACTTAAATTACAATTTAATCTGTCAGAAGGAGAGAAGCATATAAATTACATGGGCATACCTCATGAATGTCCTGTTATGTTAATTTTTTGTCGCTTGTGATTGCCACAAACATGCATTTCACCATTGTAAAATGTTACATATTTGTGCTTTGAAGCTTTATAGAGAGATTAATGCAAATACTTATAATCCTATTTGATCTGTGGTTTGCAGGTTATTGACACTGAAATTATATTGCATTGGTTTGAGATAAAGAGGGGAACTTCGGAAACAATTATTACCTCATCAACTACACAGGCTGTGCAGAAGGTATGTATGGGAGGTGTTGTACCTGGCAGCTAAGGAAATGAATTGAAACTTTGGGTTTACTTACTCCAAATTTGCATAGTTTTGAAAACTATGTACTGCCCTTAGTCAATAACATATTTTTAATATGAGCTCTTAATATAGACTGGAGAGTTGGGATCTTGATACAAAAAGAGTTCCATTCCTTTAAAAGAAATCACTCCCATGTCAAGTTACATACGAGGTGTGTTCAAAAAGGAAAGGGAATTTTGTAATAGTTTTGCATGGTGCACCATGAATTTTTGCCACAAGATCAAATGATCAATAAAAAGTACTACTTACAAGGATGGTCCCAGAAGTACCCGACCTGACCGAGAGTTGGCAGTGGTTGTTTGAAAAATATCACTGTATTAGAAAGCACGCAATCTATAAAGCATATGTTTCAAGTTTGAAGACACCACGTTGTTTGGCAGCCATCAATAGTGAACCTTTTTTAGTGAATTTGTGGAAATGGTGAAAATTGATCATCGTTATGTGATACAATACTTTTATTTGAAAGGCCTCAGCCCAACTGATATAAAAGCTGAACTGGATTCTACTCTGGGTGAGTCTGCTCCTTCATTTACAACAGTAAAATATTGGGTAGCAGAGTTTAAATGAGGTCATGTGAGCTGTCAAGATGAGCATCACATTGGTCGACCAAATGAGGTGACGACTCCAGAAATGGTGAAGAAAATCCACTAAGGGATACTGGATAATCGTCGACTAAAAGTGCACGACCTGGAAGACATAGCAGGCATTTTGAAAAGTGCAGTACATTGTATATTAAATGAAAATTTGGACATGGGTAAGCTGTGTGTAAGATGGGTGCCGGGTTTGCTCACTTTCGAGCAAAACCATTGTCGTGAAGATGTTTCAATTGAGTGTTTAGCAAAGTTTCACAGCAACAAAGCAGAATTTTTGCACTGTTTCATAACCATGGTTTGAAACATGGGTCCATTACTTCACACCCAAGACAAAAGAACAATCAAAACAATGGATTCAAAAGGTAGAACTGACTGCAAAGAAGGCACAGACTTTCATCTGCAGGGAAGATCATGGCATCAGGATATGTGTAGGATAATTTTCATTGACTATCTTGAAAAAGGAAAAACTATCAACAGCAAGTATTATACAAACTTATTGCAACATTTGAGCAAATAAATCAAGCAAAATCGGCCTCATTTGGCTAAGAAGAAAGAGTTGTTTCATCAAGACAATGCACCAGCTCACAAATCCGTTATTGCAATGGCCAAAATTAATGAATTAAAGTTTGAATTGCTACCTCATGCACCCTATTCACCCGATTTAGTCCCCTCGGATTATTTTCTGTTCGTAAACATGAAAAAATGGCTTGGTGGTCCAAGATTTTCCAACCGTGAAGAAGTGATGTTGGCAATTAATGGCTATTTGGAGGAGCAAGACAGATATTATTGTAAAAAGGGGTATCAAACTTATTGAACATTGCTGGGAAAAGTGTATAGAGCTGAAAGGAGATGATGTTGAAAAATAAATACATTTTTTTCCAAAACTTTTGTGTTTTCTTTGTTGGGTCATGTACTTCTGGGATTACCCTTGTACAATTTCCATGCCAATTGTGTGAAGCTAGACAAAAAAATGCCCTTAGTATTAGTGGGACAATGCATGGCTTTTGCATCACTATGATAATGCACCTGCTCGCACCACTTACTGCTTGTTCTTGAATTATTTTGGCCAAAAACAGCACTAAGGTAATGATGTCCCAGCCTCTATTCGCCAAACGTGGCCCTCTGTGACTTTTTCTGTTTCCAAAAATAAAGGAACCTTAAGAGGAAATTGTCCATTTACAAGCTGAAATTTAAAACACATTGCTGAGATATACCTATATTAGCTACATATATCAAAGATCGAGTTCCAGAAGTGTTTCGAGGATTGGAAAAAGCACTGGAATACAAGTGTATAATATCCAATGGCACAGAATCTATCACCTCCACCTGTGGAGCCCTTTGAGGGACATAAAAACATCAGTGACTGCACATGGGTAGTTTAATTAGTCCTCAGGAAAAATGGAAAACCAAATTATGTTGGGTAGATTTGTTTTTATTTTTATCTCTCCTTTTAGCTGGATACACTTTTCCCAGCATTCCTCCAACTTTTTTCAGTCATCCAAAAGGTAGGATTTCAGAAGATCCTCAAAGTAGTCTTGTTGGCGATGGCCTCTTCGTTCAATGTAAATCATTTTCCATCGAGCAATTGTTTCAAGTTTGAATTATTAAAAATGTAATGGTTTCAGGCATAACTTTGTGGAATTGCTTTATGGTAAAAAATTGAAACACTGTAGACTTCCACACATAGAATTTATTAAACGACCCGGGTTTCATCGCTGAGCGACATCATCAGGTAAAATTTTTTCCGTTACATACCAATATATACCCTCTGAGGCGAAGTAGGAGATTAGGGGAGGCAGCGAGGGAGGAGGAAGGGTCGGTGGGGGGGGGAGAAACAATGTAGTCAAGAAGGGGTGGGGACACACAATGGGGAAGTCATTAGCCGGGTTATGAGATGGGAGGCAAGGGAAAGGAAGGTCACGAGCGGGGGGGGAAAGAGTGAGAAAGCCTCACCGGGATGGGATAGGGTCTGAGGTAAAGTGGTCAGGGAAGAGTCGGAGGTGGGTTCTTCCCATCCGTGTCTTGGGGTGAGGGGGCGGGAGAGGTAGTGGTGATTAAAGAAAAGGTGGTAGCGTCGGTGTGAGTCACAGTAACATTGCAAGGGGGAGGGGGGTGGGTGTGGACGGTTAGGAAAGGAAAGGTTCAAGAGAGGGGAGCGGGATTGATACAAAAAATCATTTAAAATCTTGGATTTGTCCGTTTTTTGTTTTAAATTGTAAAATGAATGTCAATGTAAATGTAAAAGTCTAGTGAGAGAAGAGGCTTATTTAAACCAAACCATTTCCAATACAACAAGCACTATCTCTTGAATTTGCTAAAGAGTTGTTGAATAGCCCATGTATCTCCTCCCTTATGCAGGCACAACTATTCCTTTATGTGCAGCCCTTACATGTGCTCAGATATGGGTAGAAAACCCATTACATTGGATTTCACTCTACCATAACTGCCACTGAATTGAACCAATTGGTAATGCATGGGTAATCCACACCTCGGGCAATGCATACATGGATAATCAGGAGTTTCTTTGCAAGGATTCAATTGTGTTTGGATAGTGAGCATCAATTGGGATCTTCCCTTGTACTTCATCGTCTCCAAGGACACAAATTTGAATTTTTGAATCTTTTTGTTTCAGTTACTGAAGGAGGTGGGAACTGTCCTCATGGAACCAATGATGCAACTGGAAGTTGTCTTGGATTCAGACGATATGCTTCGTCTTGTAATAGCTGACTTGTCTCGCCGCAGGATATTGCAGCAGGAGGTAGAAGAGCGGGGGAGCCAGTTGGTAAGTCACTTGGGCGAGCCCAGTTCAAACCAGAAGTTGGTTGATGGGGGGTGTTGGGTTGACCTCATATGAAGCCCCCTAGCATGTGAAATGCACACATATGCTCATATAAGGTGGGGTCACCTGCACTATCCCTGGAAGATCTGCTTCTCAAAAAGTCACACAACTTGGGTGAATCTGGGATTGTCCAAGGTCACTTAGAACATAACTTGGACCCTCTTTGTCAACAACTGAATCCTGAACACACAAACATAAGTCTGAGGCTTAACTTTGTGGAATTCCTTCATGATGAGGGTAAAAAAAAAAAATTTTGCCCTTCCACATACAGATTTAATGCTTCACATGACCATGGTTTCAATGCTGCACATCATTATCATCATCAGTATGGTGATGCCCAGCATTGAAACCATGGTTGTATGAAGTATTAAATCTTAATGTGGAAGTGCAGTTTCTTTTTTTACCCTTACCCTGAACACAGGAGGCTATCTTTAGCCAAGTAAAATAGATGTAGTCATGAATTAATATTACGATGCTGTCAGTGTGACTTTGTTGAATCCCACCATTTTATTCTCTGCTCTTGATAGTATTTGTTCCAAAAACACCAAAAGTGGGTAAACTAAAATTCAGAAGTTCTGTCCTCCATAAGCTTCTCATTTGAGATTCTTATGAGATCTGCACAATGAAACAACTTTTTGGTGAGGAGGAGAGTGAATGCTCTCAAAATAATGATTGTTAACTTAAACTTGGGAAACAAGTGAATATTATTGAGTTAAAAAAAAGCAAATGGTTCACTCATGCATACAGTTTTCCCTTGCAAAAGAACTGGGGTGAAAGGCTGCAAATGTTTGTAGAAATAGGCATGAGATATCATAATGGAATATATGGAAAATGCAATGAAAAATGAATAATAGAAACTTATAATTTCCAGCAGGGTTTTTATTCCAGTGCATCAGATGTAGTTTCTTTCTGATGAACAGCATTCTGGAGTTTGTTAGCCTCGAAGTATTATCTCTGACCTGTTGATGTGTTGTAATACTGGACTCAATGTGAGAGCATGTTCAATATATAAATGGAGCTGCATTGCATGGAGTTTCATTGCTTGAACATAGAGATTACAGATAAATATAACATTTCGAGAAAGAAAAGGAAATATTCTGTTAAATAGGTGTTTTTTTCAATGTGTGAGACATTTTGAATAATTTGGACCTTGGTAATCATGCCAAAGGTTGCTTGGAAGGTGAGGATAGAGTTTGTATAATGTGATGCCCAACAACATGTGAAATGCACCCACGAGGCCAGATCCTTTCTGAGTGCAGACTGTGGTATCTTAGTGGTACCTGAAAAATTACACATCTTGGGTAAAGCTGAGTGTACTCAGAGGCTTCTGCAACCCATTAAGCATTGTTGAACTGATGTAATACACAATTTCGTATGGAAAAAGTAAGATTGGGATATTAGCTGATAAAAATTGCATTCATGCCTTAACCTACTGGTTATCGTTTGAAATGAGATACATTGTAAACAACTTATAAAATTTTAATACTCAAAATATTCCATAATACATTTAAATTCGAGAACCATTAGTGACCTGGAGCTACTCTTCATAAAATTTGAAAGCTCCAAACCCAGCGTGAAATATTTTCAGAGAGGTATTTTGTCCACCAGCCTGTATTTACAAACTGCTCAAGGTCAGTGGTCTCAGGAAATAGACTGCTGCAAGCTGATATAAATTATTTATTCCATCTTAATTCCTAATAAAAATTTTGCTTAAACATACGCAAAGCCAAGCAATTGAAAAATCATATATTTCAAGGGCAATAACCATTTGTTCTAAATTTCATGATCGAACCACTTCCTCCTGTAATGGCTGGTAACGTAATATCTTTCAGGAGTCATTTGCATTGCTTTCAGGTGGGATGTAATGTTATTCATCTACATCATTTGGCTTTTTGCAGTGGCATCTGTGTAAATAAAATGCACCAACAAATATCTTTGCTTGATATTTCAAAGATTTAAAAACATTTCTTACTGTTTTTGATTCAATTTTCAAAGTACTTATCGGTTAGCCATACTCAAATAGAATTTCTTTCAGATTTGCCCCTACAAAATCAAAATTCTCAATCAAATATCTTTCCATTAGTGGAAGGTGACAAATAATACACTGTATTTATTAACCAAATATTTATAAAAAAGCAAGTGACTGTGATTAGGAAATAAATGAACTCTCATTTTAAATCCCTTTGTCTTAATTTGAGTTTTCATTAGAAACAATAGGTACAATTTTTAGCTTTTTTGAGTCATTTTAATGTAAAACTTGGAACTGAACTGTATTATTGTAAACCAGCTATGAACATAAAATATTGCAGAAGCTATTTCCATTTTTAACAAATGTTGATTGTGTTCATTTTTGTCTGAAATATTTTTTTGGTGTTTAAGGTGCTACACGTAATTGCTCCATTAGCTGAATTACTCGGATATTCAACTGACTTGAGGACTCTGTCTTCAGGAACTGCATCTTTCTCAATGGAGTTCTACAACTACCAGGAGATGGCAGCCATTGATGAGTCATCAGCCATAAAGAGCATAACAGGATTTAATTAATTCTAGTAACTATTAGGATATTAATAAATTTTACAGAATTTTATGTACAAAATATAATTTTCATAAATAATTATTAATTGTTCAGTGTTTATTTTGAATTATTGAATATCATCTTGTTAAAACTTTATTTGTAAATTAAATGATTGAAAATATTTGAATTTGTGTGGACAAATGCCATAACATCTACAGAACTAATAATTACAAATTAATTAACCAAGCAATCTCATCCACATTTCATGCCAATGTACAGATAAAAACTATCCAGCAGAAAATTGAGCACTTAAGCCGGCAAAGCAATGTGGTAGAATGGATACTGTTCTTTTGCCAAGTCACACTATTTACAAGAGCACAGACTGGTTAGCCAGTTCTTAATTTAATTAATCTACCATTTTCACATTTGCTCATCATCAAAACTTTCACTCAACTGCATCCCCTGGGAGCAAGTCTTAATGATCTCAATATCCTTCTCTCTCTTTATCTGTCCCAGTACAGCTAAAATGTTGTCCATTTCTTTTCCTAGATCCGCAAACTGAAATTTAGAATAAATTGTTAGTTCTCCTATGAATTGCAAAGGCTATCAAAAATCTTCTAGAAATTTACTGTGGCATGGCTAATGTTAACGATAAGTGTGGTTGACGTTTGTGTTGAGGGACACACTTTTTAGACCCCTTGAGGGACTACTCCACTCCCCCTCCTCGCAAACAGACCCCGAGACCTGTGCCGCACCCATTCCCTCCCCCAAAAGCAACTCTCAACACAAACATCAGCTGATCTCCATCAACATGGCCGAGGACAAGTGAGCCCTCCCCCTCTTCATACCCCATGAACCAGGTATGGTCAAATCTTATGTTCCCAATGATGTTGCATCACAATGAAATCAGTGTCATACAAAAATAAAAGTTAGTGTAAAACCAAGTGGCACCAGATATCGCTAATTTGACATTTATGTTAATCAATTTTTAAAAATATTTAGCCCAAATGCACAATCATTATAAATAAATCCATTAAATGATGCAAAGCTTACTTCATTCAGCAATGTTGACTTTTCCAATGTCTCATTGGATGCATCAGAAGCCATTTCAAGTTCCAAATCTTCTCTTTCTTCAAAACTTTCTTGGGCATCTAGCATGATGTCAGTGGTTTCCTGTAAATAATTGCAATATTTTGCATCAATAATTACAATACAATTGTGATAATTTCATCTGCCAATCAAGCAACATGATCAGTTCAATGGTATTAGGCTAAACTTAATTAACTTCACGATGAACAGAGATAATCCAAAACTTACAAAATACTGTGGAACTTAGTGTTTTGTTTTGTCTCTGTTCATATAAAATATTTTCAACTGCCACTGGACCTAACTATTATACAATTACACGTAAAGACATTACTTACCAGAATGTGATGTTCCATTTTCATTTTTTTGGAAAGGTACTGACTGCACTTTTTTGGGAAAAGTTTCCTTATCGTAGTAATGCTGTACGTAAGCTTTGCATTTTCATCTGTTAGAATGAAAGGATATGTGATGAAAAGACTAGGGTCATTCCATATCAACTCAGCCACCCATCTCAAATTCACATTTTTTTCCCTCCAGCATTTGGTCACTTTTAGTACCTAACATCCAAAGCATTTCAAATTGTAACTACATATATGTCTCTGTGTGAAGTTGTTAATGCAAAGTCACATGAAAGCATCATGAATCCATACTACTGTGTACACTGGTACACAGGTATACGGTGTACTGTGGCTGACACTTTCTCAAATGATGTAATGACAGACTCCGACAAGGAGAACCATCCTCCTGTATCCGCTGCTGGTAGTGAAATTGAAATACAAGTCTGCTGAGGGCACTCAGCATTCATCACAATGGGTTGTTCCCATGCATTGTCTAATCTAGGAAATACAAAACTTTCTAGTTTCTTTTCTGCCTTTCTATTCCTACCTCTGCATTGTATCTTATTTCAGAGACTTTCAGTGAGCTCTGATCACTCACATTTTGCAATTAGCACACATACAGTAAGCAGTAGATCAGTATATAATGAATCTTTCAAAGCCCTTCTAGTATAAATTTATGCATTTTGGGCTAGTGACAATAGACTCACTCATGAAGGGGGCAAGCAAGAATTTTATGAGCCACTGGTCTGAAAGTGTTGGGTGAATGCTGGTCTCTCAACAACTGATATTCTAGAAATAGAAATCCTTGAAGAGTTATAAGTTTTGAGATTTAACTGCACTTATTCAGCTTTGCCAAATGAAGGAGATGGATGTACTATAATTTGAAAATTCTCGGGAGATAGGGCTGTGCAATTTTTGTGAACTACCATTCCAAATTCAGAGGATCTATGTATAATCAGTCAAGTTTTACAACAAATATGTCAAGTTTGCTCTCAAAACTGATACCAATTACAATTTATCGATGTGTTGATTACACCCTTTTATGGTTTTCATTATTTAATCAGTATTTAAATAAATGTACCATTTTTATTCTAAACTTGTGCCATAATTGAATAGTTGCACTACAAAATATTTTCCCATGATAACTATTTTCATAGAATTTCTTGAGGTTAGGGTAAACATGCTGAAAAATGTAAGTTCCAGTTTTACTTTCATTGAGGCACTAAGATGTACACTTTTCTTGAATTGACATTATGATACATGTTCAACACCTAGGAGAATACAGAGAGTTCTCTCTTAGAAAATAATCCTTGGGACTAAGACCTTTTTTATTTGGGCCAAGTAGGGTTAAACGCACAGGATAAAGAAAATATAAACAGAGATAACAAGTTTTTGGTGACCACTGAAAATTGGCAGAGTGGCCATACAATGAACCAAGGGCATTTCTCAGAGAGATATCCACATATTTTTATTGGCAGGATTAGGAAGCATTCAGCAAAGTTAATTTCTAAAAGAACAATTAAATTTCCCTCCTTAATAATAATTTTAGCCAGCAACCAGGATGGACTTATGAGGAGAATCCAGAAGTAAACACAATCGGCATTAGCGCACCGGTTTCAACAAAAATTGTGATATAGAAAAAACATTAATACCAATGCATGCATTCTACGACATTTAAACCTAGGTAGTCTTATTGATGACCTAAGAACTAAGAAGTCTTAGCGGTGATGCTAAAATTAAAAAGAAACGTATTGGGCTGACACGATTTCATATGTAATAAAAGGGTGGTTTCTCCATTTAAAAAATTCACTAGAGAACATTTAAACGCTTAACTTAAAATCCTGTTGTAATTGTACAAATCTCTGTACATAGGAGTGAAAAACATGCAAAAGATAAAACTTATTCTATTCGAGACTACATTGTGAATGTTAAATCCCTTGATGGGAACGATGGGAGATATGACAATTTAACAAAACTGAAGTTGGTTAAATCATATAGAAACCTTCAAGAGTGTCCTTAGAAGCCGCTTTTTCGTCACTGCAGGCCATTTGCAGCAAAATTTGACACTTCATAAGCCTAATAATTTTCACAAAGCGTCCCGAAATTTTTGGCGGTTTTTACCAAGTCTTTTCAATATTTCAAAATATTCGACCAGACCCGACCAACATCGTTTTGAGATCGCAGAGTACCGTTTTGTTACCAGTTCTCATCCTTGTAGAAGTATGTACTTATACCGCTAGATGACGGGTAGAGGGACTCCTAAAAATAATACACGGAGAGGGGCCTTGCTGTCATATATTCTGGTTTAGCCATCTAGCGCTGTTGATTGGTACTTCTCTAACGTACAAATTGTAAAGAACGATGTCACATGGCTGTTTCTGTTTCTTCAATTGACAGCGCAAAAGCGCATGGTTCACTTGCGCCAAATATATTTGATTCAGATTGGAATACTCGTGCCTTTAGTTGATCGTAATCAAACGAACTCATTCCTGCATTTACGTCCACTTGCAGAAAACTACCGTCTGCAAATCTGGATGAAACGAAGGAAATTATGATAGCCGCTTCTGATCCTCAGGTTAATATTTCTAATCGGTACTTTAGTTCACAATCTTGAGTTTAAACATGCATGCTCTGTGTCTGTCATGGTTTTCAATAATTTTCACGAAAAGTGTGAACGATACTCGGAAGTTGGCATAAACCACTAAAAAGTTGATAATGAGATTAAGTATTAAGTAATGCATAAATTTGTCCAAACAAAGCCGGCGATGTTCTCTTTTGTAATTGTTTTTGAGGTGATAATCTCATTTGTTATACTTTCCTAAGGGTGGCTATGTACGAATAAAACCAACATTTCTGATTGCAGGAGTTCGTGCCAAGTGGTAGGCAACAAGTGAAGCGACATCCTGGCGAAGTTGTCCTTCCGTCAATTCAACCACAGTTTCAAGCAGAGTCGTTGCTTCATCGATTTAGCCAAGTTGCTATCTCTGAATCTTCACCAAAGGTAACAGAAATATGTACATGACATTTAGCGGGCTGTAAGAGTAGGCCTGATCATTTAATGTTTTCACATATTCTACGTTGTTGTAACTCTTTTGCTTTTCGCAATGATTTGTGGTTTTTGAGTCATATTCTTAATTCCATCAATTGGTAAATGGAGGAAGCTTTATTTTTCTTGGAAGTTTCTGTTATTTCAATTCATAATTCCGGGTATGGTGCTGAACAAATGTCAGACTTGCCAATCAGTCATGGATGAAAATATGACTCAATATGATGTCTAGAAGTCGCCCTATGGAGGCACAAAATTAAAACATTGTGTTCGACATATCACAATGTCTTTTAGATGTGCATTTTGTTCATCAAGTTGTGATAACACTAGAATTAACAACGATGTTAGCATATTTCACCGAGAACTTGTCAATGCGTCTACAAAATTGTGAAGCCCACTTTCTCAATGCCAGATGTTCTAGTTGTGGAACTAACCCCACCTCATGAAATGAAGTATCTACAATTTTTACTTCTCTGTTTAAGAACTTCGATAGCACAATGAATTTTCAGTGTATTGCCAATATTGTGTAGAACTTGAAAGGTAAACAAGTATTCCTGCTATTTAGCTTCCAATTCTTTGTCAAATCATCATCATGATACTTAACTCACTGCACCTTGATGAATTAAACCATTTTATAGAAACAGTGTGGATTTTCTTAGCTGAGTATATTTCGATTGGACCGTAGTCATTCATATCTCTTAAGAAAGTATTTGAGATATTCCATTTGTCTTAAATCTGAGCATTTTCTAATAAATAAGAGGGATAGTGATCTTGAACATGTTGTTGTTCCCTCAAATTGTGTGCCTTGCATAGTCGGAAGATGTTTATATATTCTAATATGCAGTAAATTAAAAGGAACATAACTACGACCATATGAATATTATGGGAAGAATGAACCCCAGCCGTATTCTCTTTGTCCACCATTAAGAGTTCTGCTGGGGTTTATTCTTCGAATGATAATATGCAGTAATACTGGTTTGTATGTCATATGTGCATTTAAAGCCAAATATATTGTTTCTTCACATAAAAGCAATAAATGACATTTTCAGATGTCTCATTGTGAAATCCTTCATGATGAAAGAAGACACTTTGCTTTTCCACATAGAATTTTTTTATTACGACCTAGATTTCGTTACAGCATAACATCTTAAACTTCAAGACGTTGCGCTGTAATGAAACGTAGGTTGTAATAAAAAAAATCAATGCGGAATAGCAAAGTGTCTTCTTTCATCATAAAAACCATAACTTTATATTTGCTGCTGATTTCAATATTCCTAGATATTAAATGATGTTTCTAGGGTTAACCCTGAATCAACATTTAAGAAAGAGGAAGCAAACATTTAGTCTAAACAATTTGGTACCATAATTTCATATTTACATACCTTCTAGTTACATGCTGAATTAAAAACCCATCAAAGGCTTGATTTTTCTTCATCTTCATTGATGAATATTAATTTGAATGATCCTGAATTCTTTTGTAGAGTCGTTAACCAGATAAAAGCCATAAACAATATTCTAGCTTCCAAAGAGACAAGCATCAGTGGGTGTCTGACCATGAGAAACTGTGGAGATATTTGCTGAATACTTTAAATCAATAAATGCCGTTAACTGTATTAATTCATCATATTTCCATCAAAGTAGAGCCTAAGATATACCCAATCCTATTATTAAACAATTTTATAAAGAAGTTTAAATCTCTCCAAAACTGCCAAGACCCAGGTCTTGATGGTGTGGCATTGTCTTTTCTGAAAGCCTCAGACCCTTACATTCGCTGGAAGCACCTCTTACTCTTATTTTAATACCTTTCTTACTTCAGGTATGTTTCCTTGTGTGTGGAAAAAACCTAGGATTCCAATTTGCCAAAAGTGTATTTCATCTGACATTAATTATCATCAAGGAAGTTGATAATTGGCTGATTGTCATCAGCATCATCAGTCCCAAAAGCATTTGATGATTCAATTTATGACTTCAAAAGTCTTCCTTTTTACAGGTTCATATCAAGTAGATCTCTTAACTTTGATATTTAATTTCTATACTTAGGTTGTTTCATTTTGTATTTGTCTTGTGCTTGTAGTTATGCTGTTCCTGTCAACTTCAGTTTTATTGTGATGGCATAATTGTCATAGTGCAAATAAGTATATCAACGGACTCTCTAAGCTCATACATTGAAAGTTGTCCATGGTGTATTTACCATTCCTCTCCATACTCATTACCAAACAATTAGGTGATATTATCTCCTAAACTTATGATTCATGTGTATGTGATTGCCTTGGATTATGTAGTGACATCTACACCTTTGACATTCCATTCATTCAAATTACTGCTTATCCTTGCAAACATTGGAACTTAATGTCTTTTCGTGACCATACCTGTTTCAAATATTAAATAAATGAATGAGTTCAATATTTTATGCCTTAATTTACTTGAAAAGTTATTGCCTTCTGAATTGTAATGTTAGAAAAAGAAGAAGGCTTTTGAAAATTTCCACCCAAGAGGATCTATTAAAGTCTTAATTTTTGCCGAGGCTGATGTGATCAGTCTGGAGACTGCTAGTATTGGTTTATTCAGTTCTGAATTGTTCCAAATGATACAGAATTGGGAGAAGATGCAAGAGCATTCTCACCTCTTCTCCAATTCTGCAGTACTGGTAGTAGATTGGAATTGAAGTTTGAGCACTCGGTTGCTTTTGAAACAGGAATGGTGGAAGCTGAAGGCAAGTCCTAGTGGAGAGGAGGACTGTGAGGACGAGCTTTACATAAGTGGGAAGACAACCGTGTGGAGCCGTGGTGCGGCTGCTGACAATCTGTGTGAGGGCAACCATGGCCGCACCGTCCTTAGCTGCCACACCACCGAATCCACAGTTCACCATGCCCTTTGGTCCACCTTCTGCTCATATCAAGAGGAGGACCAGGAGTCCTCATCCACTGTGTTCAATGGTATGTTGTCTAGACATTACATTTTGGGAGTAGGGAATGGCGTACTGGTAATTTCTTAAGACATCATAATAGCAATATTATTCTCCAGGGACTTGTGTTAAAACATAGGCTTTAACCTCATGGACTGTGTTGCAGTTAAACTGATTTGGTTACTTTGCGATATTGTGTGTATGGTAACTTATCAAAACATCTTATTCCTTCATAGCAGGTGGAACTTGGTGTAACGAGGATGTGAAAAAATGAGGATGAGAAAAAAAGCTTACAAGCAGATGTTATATCTTCTGACTTCAATAAAGCTTTTGATAATGTTAGTCGTGAGCTACTTCTTACAAAGTTGGATGCATTTGGAATGAGTGGTACCTTACTTGACTGGATGGAAAGTTATTTGACCAAAAGAGAAGTTATAGTATAAATTAATGCATCTAAAGTAAATGGTTCTATTCATCATCAGGTGTTCCCCAAGGTTCCCATCTGGGCATTAGACCCAATTCCTTTTCTTTTGTATACCGATCACTTGAAAATTTTTGTAACAGTTCAGTCAATTGATGATCACCTAACTTGGCAAAACTGCCTTTATAGGCTTAAAACTGGTGTAAGCATAACTAACTAACTTTCAATTTAAAAAAATGCTATTATGTGACATTCAGCCAGAAAAGGAGTCCACAGCATTATGAATATAGACGAAGCAATTATCCTAGGCCAGTAGGTATATAGTGGCCCAGTTAACAAATATAAAATACCTCAGAGTTATATTTGACTCACAGTTAACATTCAGTCAATATTATAACTATGTTCAATCTAAAGCATACTAATCGCATAGATTTATTTGCCGAGACTATAAAAACTTTAAGTATAGGGCCATATAAAGTTCTGTTTATCTCATTAGTTAGGTCACTCCGTGAATACTGCTCTGCTGTTTGGTCACCTTACCACAAACTCCATATTCATACAATTGAATGTGTTAAGTTATTAAAAATATCTGAAGAATTTTAGAATTATTGCAATGTGGATCCCTGTACATGTCAATAATTTGTTTCTAATGCCCATTGGGAAAATTTTCTTAATCGATTCCACAAGGTCTAGTTAAACTACTGCTAACATTTATCATTTTTTGCTATCATCTGGCTTGTAACAAATACTATATTTCTAATATTGTTTCCATTTTTTAATTTTAATATTATTTAAAATTGATATTTTGTCTTCCTTAATTAACCTAACTAGGTATGTTTGCACACCTGTATACCATCTGAAAATGTCTTTCATATATTACAAATCAAATTTCTTCTTTAATTTTAATTTATATTTTAATTCTCAATAACGAGTTTGTAACTTTCATTTGTACCCATTTGTAAATGTTTTTTTGATAATTGTGGAACCAATATATGTTTTTTTTCTTTCTTTGTGTAAAAGGGTTATTCCTGTTAAATAAATAAATACCTCGATATCTTGACTGACTCAAGAAATTGCCTTGAAAAGAAATATCCAGGCTCAAATTCTGGTTTAGGCGAATGATTTAATACAATGTGAAATTTTCACTTTGTTTTAGGATTATTTAATATTTGGAATTATTTTGAAATGAATTGGTTTCTTAGCTCTTTTTCTTATTGTGTTGTAGTAAACCCTGTTCCAAGCCTCTGCATAGTAGACTCAAGCAACATTAACATCTACACTCAAGAAGGCGAAGATTTTATCTCATCCCTCCCTTTTCAGGTTAGTGTCACAAATAATGATAAAAGTGTACTACATAATTATGAATGTATTTATACATCTTTTCAGATGAAAATGGGAATTAAAATGCAGTATTGACTAAAGAAACAAAGAGTTAAAGAAATTACAAGATAATGGAGAGAAAATTGATGACCAACAAATTTTGTTGAGATAGTGACAAGCCTCTAAAAGACCAATGTGGATCACAGAGTTATATGATGAAAAAACCTTTGTGAGAAGTCTTTGAGAGAAGATGGTAAATTGGAGTGGGAAAGAATGGGAGAAAGTATGGTGGATTGAAAGATAAAGAAAGTTATTTGTATATGTTTGGGAGTAGAGGGCTTTCGTAGGAGCACTTTAAGAAGTGTGAAAAGTCAACTGGGAAGATATATGGAGATTTGGCAATGTTGGTGTCTGAGAATAGGAGAGCGAATAAATAGATGTATCTATAACTTAGTGTTTTCTGAGTGGAAAGTAAATACTGGTGACATGAATGCAGCTATGGTATAACCCTTAGATAAAGGTGTCTGGCCACAAAAGTGAAATTACAGTATGCCTTTTCTTAAGGGTTTGGTTGCTTATTTTAAAAGGTTTTCCTGTTCTGGGTCGACAATTAATTTTGATCAGAAGTATTAATTGATATTTTTTAAAGTAGTTATGGGATCGCTAGAAAGTTTTTTCAGTTTGCTTCTGTTGCATGTATATTTATTGGTCAAGTGGCTGGAAATTGACCGATAATAAATTTCTCCCCTGCTTTTATGTTAATTTTGAAGTTCAAAGTGATAGTAAACTGGCATTCACATCTTGCATTGCAGGTTCAGAATGTGTGGTCAATGAAGTATGGTCTTCTGTTGGAGAGGACTCTGTCGCCAAGAATGGGTGATGGGGCCTCATCGTTGCCAACACTCTTCTGCCTCCTCAGCCCTCTCCATGAAATCTCACCAGTCCTTGTCAAGCACAGTGAGAACACCTTTCACTTTATATTCCTTATGACCCCTTTATTATGCTAATTTATTTGGATTTTTGTCTTTATTGGGCAGTGTTATTGCTAAGGATATCATGTGATCTTTCAGGCATAACCTGAACATGCTACATGGGTCGTTTAAAAACCCCTTAGAAAATCCAAGAGATTGCACTCTTACTATCTGTAAAGGCTTCCTTTTAGTAGGCTTCATCTCTTACAAGATAGATTGGAGCAACAAACTTGTTGATTTAGAAAAATGAAAAAATATGAGTTTCACTTTTTGATTATACACTTCTATTTAAAATCTAAAAGAGATTGAAGCCAAGTTGGATGAAGTTCAAGGCACATCTGCTCTTGAGTTCTGTGACTCTTTAAAATTGAGTAAATGGGTTAAAATGTGGTCGTACATTCACAAATGATGAACATCATTTGGGATGTTCAGTGGGATGTAGTTGCGGCCACAGCTATATCACAAAGAATGTACAGTGTTTTCAATTTTGCATGAAAAATAGAGTGTGAAGATAATCTTGGCAAGATTGGTACTGCATTTTCTCTCAGTGGAGAATAAACACAATCATGTGGTCATTTTGAAGACTGGTTTGGAACTTTTACGTCACCATCCTGGCAAGTTTCTGCATTGATACATAACTATGGAGGGAACATGGACACATACACTACTATACTGCAGCAACAAAGGAACAGCCAAAACTGGGTCTCCAACGTTGATTCTGGCTCTGAAAATGGTGAAATTGGTCAACAAGGTTTTTTGGGATGCATGCGGAATCATATACATCTATTACTTACAAAAAGGACAAATGATAAATGGAGAGTATTATGCATTATTATTGCTCCAGTGGAGTAATGAATCAAGAATGAACGCCATCATTTGGC
The DNA here is from genome assembly GCA_037158775.1 of Hetaerina titia. Taxonomy (NCBI): domain Eukaryota; kingdom Metazoa; phylum Arthropoda; class Insecta; order Odonata; family Calopterygidae; genus Hetaerina; species Hetaerina titia. The sequence goes on along the minus strand of CM073778.1, from coordinate 9,566,914 downwards.
AAAGAATAAAATTCTCTTCCACCAAGATATTTCAATGGCAAGTTTAAGGGTTCAAATCATTACAAAAATCGTGGTATTATATGCATACAGTATACTAAATAATAATTAGATCAGAACAAGTCAAGTTCAATTATCTACTGCCCAGTACTCTATTTGGGACAGTATAAGCCTTTGTTAATAGGATATTGTCATTTATCTCCCTTTAATGTTCTAAATTGAATTGAATTTCATGTACATGTCAGTGTGGTACATCTTTAAATGTGCATAGGACCACCAAATGCATTATTTAAATATTTTTCCGAATGTGTAAATTTGATTTGATAATGCATATAATACAGGGTCCTCTTTTTTTCTAGTGTTTAAATGTACACTAGTGAGTTTCAGCTGGGCTTGCAGAGGGTGATGGTTAAAATTGTTTCCAAACTACCTTCATTAGAAGTAATAATTGTTGTTATAATGTTTTTCATAAAATTCTGGTATTTGATTGGATTTCAGATGATATTTCATACATGACCAATCCATGTCAGAAAATAGTGTTCACAAATGAAGAGGATCCTTGCATATGCATGGTCTACAATTCCAAGACTGGAGTTCACAGCGTGTGGAAAATTCGGAAAGCTCTCCTGGAGGTAGTGGCTTGGATAATATATTGCTTTCTCTGTGTACTGGAATGTAAATGCTTACAGTAGAAGTAATGGTAATTTTTTGGCTTGGCAGTGCTGTAAACCTTGTTGTGATGTTTTTAACCATCTTTAATCATTTTTACACCTTTAAAGTTTTGTTGTAATTAGCATATTGGATGGCTTATAAGATGATCCCTTATGTCAGTGAGGCACTCGTGGTACAAGGAAAATGTTTTATCTGTTCATGAAAAAGTGGGATGCTTCACCAACTTAGGTTATAGTTCCCTTGATGTTCCATATTTTTATGAAAGAGTTAATGTTAGCTATAATGCATGCTAATGTTTGCTATGGTCATTCAAAAATCTGATTTTTTGGCATTGAAAATGCTTTTTAAAATTTGTCCCATTTGATACTGATATAAGCAACTTTGAAATCATGTACCCATTAAGCACGCATGCAGAATAGATGAAATTTTGTGCACAATTGGCTTTTGTTAATTGTTTTAAAGAGACTATGTTCCATAATGTTACATAGTTTTGCATAGATAAGTTCTTTTTTGGGGCATCCTGCTTAATTGAAAGTCTAAGTGTAAAGGCCAACACAGTATTATACTTGACTCTAAAAATGTTTAGTCGAATCTTTGATACCCTGCAGTGGGCATTAAGTTTTTCTATGTGGTTCCAGTATGTGAATACAACCTAACTTAGTTTAAATGCTGATTCTTAAACAAATGTATCTCAATTTGATTCCAGTTTTAGTCTTGAGAATTGGTGGAACTGGAAACTAAAGAAACAAACCAAACGAACAAAATTCTTGCGTACTAGTATGGTCAGGGCATTTTGCATGCTTGGTAAATACATATACACAAGGGTTGGCTGCTAATCCTCAATAGTGAAATACCATTGTAATATTGTGTTTTCTGTCTTGCATGGTAGGAATGCCAATTAATGTGTCGGATCAGCAATGAGACGTACACCCGAAACAAGAGCTCCTTCTTTGAGCACAGTTCCTTCCTGGAATTGTCATCAAAGAACCAGTCGACAGGTCCATTGTTTGCTCAGGACAAGGGCTCATTCTCCATGCCTGGGGACATCAGTGCGCACCACTCATGCCATTCCATTTCATTTGCATCGGCCACATCGGGCCCCACACAGGCGCTTTTATCCCCAAACACATCTCAGGCTGCTGATGAACACTCAAGCTTGCCATTTGGGAACCGCAGCAGTGCATCTCTGCTGCACCTGCAGCAGAGGATTGGGCCCTGCCGCAGTCACCCCACCTCTCCGCAGCTGCATAGATCCTTCAGCCCCCTCAACATTGTTGGGTATGACAATGTATAGTTGTACGGTAAAGTCTTGATTATACATTTAGTGAATTATCCGTGCTACTCTCTCTTCCCGGCATCTCAACAATTCAATGAAATTACATTCGTAAGGATAATCAAATGCTTTGAAACTTCAATATGATTTTTTGAAAATTTTGAAACACCTCTGCTTTCGTAAAAGTTTTTACTTCACAAAATAAAAAGTTGTCAATGGTATTTAATGTTTTGGTTTAATCATTTTTGCACTCTTAATACTTTTTTGTTAATCATTTCTCTCATATTTATTAGCCCCGATAATTCCATGTTCTCTTTACAGGCGATCAAATACATAGTTTAACTATGCAGCAAATAAGTCATTAATTATCTACATCACATTATTTTAATTAGTATGTCATATGAAAAATATAAATCCATGTCAGTGATCCTTTGTCAATATTCTTCCTTCGCCATTCATTCGGTTTTTTCTGGCCACGTGATTGGTTTAGCTTGCTGAGGAAACTAGGTTCTGCTTTTTACTTAATGATATTTCTGTGTTCTTGTAAAAGTATCATTCTGCGCGTATAAAAATGTCTGAAAAACAAATTGTACTGCCAATTGCTAATTATATAAATTAATCAAAATGAATGAAAAGGAGAGTCTCCATATATATCACAACCATGTTTTCCACTTATATTTCGGTTATCTGTGCTTCATTGTGCAACCAAGAGCTCGTGGATAATCAAGAACCGACTGTATTTAGTCGGTCAAGGCTGCATCCCTGTTTTCCATCAGGATGTTTGCTACTCCCATCTTCAGTTGCCTATGCTGTCGGAAAAATTGATGGTTCCTGGTGTCCTATTTGCCATTGTGACCCTCTAACTCTGACCCTCTACCTGGATCAAAGAATACTTTATGGTGGGTTTTGTAAGGTCAATTCACACATCAGGGTAGAGGGGCCATTTCACTTTTCCTGTGCCGGCTATGGTTTCTGAGGAAGACTGCCCTGGTCCCTGCTGCTGGGAAATCAGGAGCTGAGAGTTCAAATCCTTCCCTCTAATTGTCTATGTATGCTTGCCTCTTCCATGTACTCAGTCACCAGCAGGCATCAACTCCTCTAATGGGTAGTTTGATGGGCAGGACAAGTCGCTTGGGTTTCCCCTTCCACTCGACATTGACCCACGCCACATCTCCACTCTCCGTCACATCCCAGGGCGGCACCAGCGGCATTGGCAACCTCTCTGCACCCATAATGCCTCCAAGCGACAGTCGCCTCCTCAGCCTCCCTCCACCGGATTCATTCAGCAATGATATGGACTCCAGGCCTCTTATCCCAGAGCTCTGCTTGGAGCATGTGTGGTCGGAGAATCATGGAATGGCTAGGTACAGTAAAGCTTGTACTTGATAGCATTAGCTGACTGCATCTCATTCAATGTATTTTTCACACGCAGTTGGTGTAGGAAAGAGTAAATATGGCTTCAAACTACTTGGCGAAAGTACTGTATTTTTATTAATCAGGAAGATGTCATGTTTTTATCAGAAAAATGCTTCAAGAAAATAGGTTTCTTGTCAAGGGATTTGTTTTTGGAAATTTAGGAAGCTCCCTCATTTGCCGTGTAATATTAAATACCCTGTATAAAGTGTGGATATGCCCCTTGACTTACTGATACTGATGAATGTACATATTAACTGAACTGAAGGTTACTCTGTTACTCTTGCAACGAATAGGTGGTGCACTGTTAACTATTTATGCTTAATATAAATAAAAGGAAAATGATGTTACAATGCAATAATTTCAAAGTGTTAAAATTATTGACTTTGTCCAGAATTGAAAATGATTTTTAAACTTTGAAAATGTTGCACTGTGATGTGCATTAGTTGTTGACTCCATTTAAAGTTACTGTCTCTCCTGCACTTTCTTTGAATTTGCTGAAATGGTGTACTTTTTACACAATAAGAATGGACAGAAGGAGGCTATGTTGATAAATAAGGATTAATTTTCAGTAAAAATATCTCATTTGTTTGCCTGGTTGGAAACCCTTCCGACTACTCTCATATGCTACATTGTAATGTAATTTTTAGTCCCATATTTGTATCTCAATTGAGTCTGTTTGCATTGTACTTCTTGTGATGGGCCTGATATCATGTAAATACATCACCCACCTGGTATTTGGTAATAAGATCTTTGGGCAAACAAAATATATTACCATTATCAATATACTCCAAATGTGGAATCACTTGCACAATTTGGTGGAGGTAACAACAAGGGAAACACATATAATGTATATAAATTACTGTTGAAAATATGGTATTAATTTTCTTTTATTGGTGGGACACAATGTATAGCATACTGTTCCTCCAAATAAGTGAAAAGATGGGCTTGGGATTCAGAATTTCAGGTATTGTAATCACCTAAATGTTCATGGATTAATAAAAGTTTCTGTGATTTGATTCTTAGTCCAGGTGTACTTTTTTAGTTGCAATAGAGCTTACACAATATTAAGTTCTTCCTGTATATTAATTTATGAATGAAAAAACAATAAATGGTGAGTTTGTATGAAATTTTGGATATTAACAGGTCCTATGTGATGGTTTTCTCTTTTGCCGACTTCAGAATTTTCGCTCCTTCTAATGGCTCTAAGCTTGTTTTTCTAGCTGACCACACAAGGTGATTAATGCTGCATTTCCACCTTTTGTGCAAATATCATGAGTTCAAAGAAGAGCACATTTGCGGAGTGGGAACCGTAGAAAATTTGCTCGCAAGTCCCATTGATGTGAGCAATCCATTTCTCATTGATTTGTTTATATTTGCAGGGAAGGTGCACAGTGTGCAACCAAGGCATTCCTCTCAACGGACCTGGTTGGTCAGCACTATCTCTGCTTCCTCATTGAAGCCACATCCATCATTCACTGTGTCCGGATATTGGAGTCCAACTCAGTGAACCTCATCTTTGGCAGCACCACTATACTTGTTGCCAAGGATGCTTGTTTTTTGCCCGTGAGTGCTGTTTGCCTCATTTTGCTTCTAAGTGATTCCCAAACTATGGTATTTAGGCTGTTTTTGTGATTATTATAAATCAGAAGAGTTTTCTTCTTTATCTTTATTATTAGTGGTAATATACCAGGGTAGGGTAGGTTTTTGATGGACCACAACACACTGACTGTACTTTTAAGCCATAGCAAGCATGGCCAAATAATATCTTTGGATCCCATGCTTGATATTAGAATAAACTGTTTTTATTTGTACAAAATTTTTCTTAAAAGAAAACTACTAGGTGTCATCTAGTTCGAAGGGAAGGAAGAAACCCAGAAATAAGTTCAACAAGGAAAAAAATGGAAAAATATTAATTTGTGTAGATATTTTTATTTTTCAACATCTCTCCTATTAGCTCGATAAACTTTTCCCTGTGTTTCTCCAAATTTTTTAAGGTGCCCAAAAAAGATAGGATTTTGGAAGCTCCTCAAAAAAGGAATCCGTGTTGGAATCCTACTTCAACCTGCCTCATTTCCTGCCTAGCAAGGTATCAATGCACAAAGAAGTGTATGAAAAACGGTAAAAATTTGGGATCACTGTCTATTATGATCCCGAGGGGGGGGAGGAAAGCCCTAGCGAGGGTTTAGGGCCCTAGGGCTCTAAACCCTTGCTAGGGCTTTCCTCCCCCTTGGCGTCCCCTCGCTAGGCCCTAAGCCCTAGGGAGGGGTGGAGTGTGGTCAAGTGTGATTCTTTGAATTTTTTTAGGTCATCAAGTGTTAGCTGTATTGTTTCCGTTTCCTTCCCAGTAGTTGGGCTTGTGCTGATATGTCAAGTGGTGTTTGTTCCACTGGTGAAACTCATTAGTGTCAGGTGAAATACTTCTATAATCTGAAGTACTTAAAATTAAATAAACTAAATGTCCAACCACATTATACAGAGCGGAAATGTTATGATACATAGTCAGAAAATGTTTTTCTTTTTACCTCTCTAATGGTAAATGGCATCCAATATTTTTATCCCTCCATGCATTGCACCTTATTCCCTGGGACTTTTCACTGCTTGCTCCACGTGTATTGGATGGAATTAGAAGCTGAGCATGATGGCCGTGGTGGACTTGAGTGGTGGCGTGGTCCTCTACTCGGGAGTTGCGATGGTGGGAAAGGTGCAGGTTGGGGGTGTCCCCTCATCCTTGTCCAATGCCACCTACCTCAACTCGCTTAACCTGGGCAATCAGTTCGCTGCATCACCATTTATTAGGTATGTGAGATCAAAAGGTACAGTGAGTTTGCAATTCTTAAGTTACTATAATTTTAAATAGTTTATGAAAGCAGTCCTAAAGTCACTGTCAAAGATTAACAGTAAGAACATGATTACAAAAGAAAGAAAATTAAGACGGACATGCCATCTATGAAAAAAGGTATACTGTAATAATAGGAGTAAACAAATATGATAATAACATATAAAGCTAAAAAATAACTACATTAGAGTAATGAGAATGAAAAAATAATTAATTTTAATAAAAGTTCAAATGATGGTAGTCTTTCAGACATTCGTTAAAATACAATTATTTGTCACAGTCATGACACGACTCTCTTGCATCACTTTTGTTGCTAACACTTGCTTCTGAAGAGCTAGATGAAATACTATCCAGAATCTTTTTGCACAGTTAATGTGTTTGTGGTGAAAAGGCAAGAGTGAATTCCACCAACCCTATTAAGATGATGCTAGGATCATCGATGGCCGAAGAAGTATTTGAGGGAAGCCATGGGTGGTTTGAGAAGTTTATAAGAGAATAACTGGTATCAACAGCATTGATTGTGTGGTATGGTGAAGCAATGGGCTCTGACTCAAGGCAGCAGAGAACTTCATTGGTGACTTCCAGAAGTTAATAGATTCCAAGGGTTACCTGCCACAACAGGTTTTCAGTTGTGACTAGATAGGTCTCCTTTGGAAATGGATGCAGAAGTGGATCCATATTACAGCAGAGGAGAATGCATTGCTGAACCACAAGCCAATGAAAGATCACCACTGCTATTTTGTGCTAATGTAAGGAGCAATTTGAAAACTAAGTCCTTTTTGCTGTTCAAAAACTCCATGAGCCTTCAATGGAGTGGAAAGTCCAGAAGAGCAGTCTAAATGTGATATGGACGACATAGAAAAGTATGGGAAACTGTTGCATTGTGCCATGTATAGGAAGCATCACCCTAAACCAATACTGGCTGTGTGTGTTAGAAATTTATAAATGATAGTCCTGAGTTGCATGTCCACAACATTTTGAAGCTTTGGCAAATATAAATGTTTCTAAACAGCTTTCTAGTAAAAAGAATTGGGAATACTTGTAAATCATAAATAATAAACTAATTATTTTGATTCTTCTTTGTTGTCTACAAATCAAATTTGTATTCTGGTTTGGTTCAATCTGTAATAGAATAAGAAAGTGAAGGCAATTTAAGATTATAAAAATATATAAATTTATAATTTTTTAATAGACCTTGTACATAATTTTTTCGGCATGGAATGCATTATCGTATTTTACATTAAAACAATAAAAATACATATTTGTCCAGCAGACACAATGTACAGTATTGAGAATAATAAGAGATATTGAGAATTTCTTGTCTCTAAGTTTTGTAGAGGAAAGATTTGTCTGCCGAATTAACATTCTTGCCATACACGTAATGATAATGGGCTCAAGTAATAACAAACATTGACTCTTGATCAATAGGCGGCAGTCTCTCCTATCATCCAACCATCAGGAGTCCTCACTGGATGCTCACTTTGATGAAGACTCACTTGTGCTATCACCAGTCAGAGGAACACCTACTGCACCCTTCCCCAAACCTTTTGGACTCAAGGCACTCTTCATGAAGTCATCTCCAAAGCCCAGGTTTGCATTAACCCCTGCCGATGAGATGATGGATGAAGGGAAGCAGGACTTCTGCAAGCTGGGCTCTGATGGCATTGTGAAATTGAGGGATCCAGTCGGATCTCGTGTGACCTTGGTAGGTGAAACTTTGTTGTTGCCTGAGATTATGTGCCTGAAAACCTATTTTCATTCAATTAAAGTTCACAAAATAGATATATTGAACCCTTGGTTTGTAACTTTTATTGGTTCTATGAAAACCTGCATTCAGTGATATTATCTTTCAATGAGATCATGAAGTGCTTTGCCAAATCCTGGCCAATTTGCAACAATTATGCAATGTGTGTCGAGGTATATTCCTAAGTTCTATGATTTACTACCAAGCATGATATTTTCTGCTCTCCTTTCCCGTTTTGGTCTTTTGTATTTTACCACTAAGAACATGCCCCTTGTAATGGTGTCTGCAATAATTAATACAATTTTTTCTGTTGCATTCTCTCTCAGGAATACAGTAATGGACCTCTTTTTCGAATAACCCTACCAGAGCTTAGTTCATCATCATTAGGTAAGTCATTAATTAAGATAAATTTCCCTAAAACCTCATTTAATATTTTTTTTTTAAATAGATACTTTATGTATTGATATGTTTTCCTGATAAAATCAAAGAATTCCTTGAGCTGACCATGATGCCAATGTATTATCATGCTGTATATTAAATAATTGTTTCTCATTTAAGTGATAAAGCTTTAATGTAAAATGTTAATATCTCGAAGTATTCAGGACCAAGAAAGGTAGTTAGCTGTATGGATGCTTGTGTGTTGCATGCCTCCCTAGGGCAAGGGTCATCGATTCATGATCAAAGTGTAATCATCATGCTTATTTTCCAAGATCCACAACCAATCAGTTGAATATCCACATTTAAGTACCAAGGAATTTTTTATTATCATCATAATATTACAGTTAGATGCTATATTGATAACCAGTTTTTTGATAACCAGTTCTTATCTGTGAAACATTGAGTGCCACAGTGGTCTGTTCAGGAGCCCCTTCTGTTTCTAATTTTTATTAATGACCATCCATACAATCTCTCAGTAGTGTGATGTACGCAGATGAGATAACTCTAATTTAGACATGAAATAACTCCAGCAGCATCAAGCCTCTTGCAGTTTAGTCACAAATAGAAACAAAATACTGGTTTTTAGCCAACCATCTCTTCCTGATTGAAATGAAAATAGATCATCTTACGATGATGGTCCCATAAATACCTGGCCTGACCCAGAGATGGCAGTAGTTGTTTGAAAAATATCACTGTATTAGAAAGCACGCAATCTATAAAGCATATGTTTCAAGTTTGAAGACACCACGTTGTTTGGCAGCCATCAATAGTGAACCTTTTTTAGTGAATTTGTGGAAATGGTGAAAATTGATCATCGTTATGTGATACAATACTTTTATTTGAAAGGCCTCAGCCCAACTGATATAAAAGCTGAACTGGATTCTACTCTGGGTGAGTCTGCTCCTTCATTTACAACAGTAAAATATTGGGGGGCAGAATTTAAAGAAAGTCCCATAAGTACTCGACCTGACCTAGAGATTGAGGTAGTTGTTTTAAAAATCACTATAGAAAGTTCACAATCTATAAAGCATACGTTTCAAGTTTGAACACTTCACGTTGGTTAGTGTGTGTTTGGCAGCCATCTATAATGAACGTTTTTAGTGAATTTGTGAAAATAGAGAAAATTGGTCTTCATTAAGTTATACAATACTTATATTTGAAAAGCTTCAACCCTCCCAATATCAAAGGTGAACTGGATTCTACTCTGGGTGAGTCTGCTCCTTCATTTACAACAGTAAAATATTGGGTAGCAGAGTTAAAACGAGGCCATACAAGCTGTCAAGATGAGCATCGCATTGGTCGACCAAATGAGGTGATGGCTCTAGAAACGGTAAAGAAAATCCACAAAGTGATGCTGGATGATCGTCGACTGAAAGTGTGCAACCTAGCAGACATAGCAGGCATTTCAAAAAGTGCAGCACATTGTGTATTAACTGAGAAAGCTGTGTGCAAGATGGGTGCCGTGTTTGCTCACATTCAAGCAAAACCAGTGTTGTGAAGATGTTTCAATTGAGTGTTTAGCAAAGTACCAACAAAGCAGAATTTTTGTGCCCTTTCATAACCATGGATGAAACATGGGTCCTGTACTTCACACCCGACACAAAAGAACAATCAAAACAATGGATTCAAAAGGTAGAACCGGCTCCAAAGAAGGTGAAGACTGTTTCATCTGCACGCAAGGTCATGGCGTTGGTTTTTTGGGCAGCAGTTGGGATAATTTTCATTGGCTATCTTGAAAAAGGAAAAACTATCAATGGCGAGTATTATGCAAACTTATTGGAACGTTTGAGCAAAGAAATCAAGCAAAACAGCCGTATCTGGCTAAGAAGAAAGTGTTGTTTCATCAAGACATTGCACCAGCTCACATATCTGTTATTGCAATAGCCAAAATTCATGAATTAAAGTTTGAATTGCTACCTCATGCACCATATTTGCCAGATGTAGCCCCCTCAGATTATTTTCTACAAACTTGAAAATATGGCTCAATGATCAAAGATTTTCCAACTGTGAAGAAGGGATGTCAACAATTAATGGCTATCTTGAGTAGCAAGACAGTTCTTATTATAAAAGGGGTATTGAACTTATTGAACATTGCTGGGAAAAGCGTACAGAGCCGGAAGGAGATCATATGGAAAAATAAATTCAATTTTTTCAAAAATTTTTGTGTTTTCCTTGTTGGGTCAGGTACTTCTGGAACCACCCTGATATGTAAAGGGGAGTACATGGAGTGCAGTGAAAAATTGGATCCACAGGAATGAGCTGTTTGAAGGAGCAGCATTGTTCTCTGAAATTCTGCGTGAAACTCCGGAAATCCTTGATGGAAACATTTGAGTTGATTACCAAGGCTTATGATGAGGATAATATGAAACGTACCGCATGTTATGAGTGGTTTACCCAGTTCAAAAAGGGGCAGCAGTCATTGGAAGACTATAAGCATTCCGGAAGACCATCAACGTCAACTGATGACCCCCACATCGAGAAAATGAAATTGAGTTCATTTCAAATAAGAAAACACCAATTCACTACAAAGATGATTGCCATGGGACTGGAATATTTTGTATATATATTTTTCCTTAATATTAATTGTGCATTGATGCTTTGTGTATGGTTTTACCTTGATTTAAATGTGCAAAAATTGGTTTCTATCTTAATATCTGGGTTTAGTTAATTTCATTCATTTAATCTGAAAAGTCTTGCATGTTCCTTGCATGTTTCCTATCTCAGCCGGCACTGGTAAATTTTGAATTAGGCATGTGTCTTAATGACTATCCAGAGATGGATGCCTACTGATATTGTGCTAACTTACTATTTGATGATAATGTGTTCAAGGCAAAGGGTTATATATCAGTCACCTCTTGTTTTTGTAAACTTGTGCCGGGGCATTCTGTTTAAATTAATACCAGTGCATGTCGTTTGGTGTGGACTCAATGGTACTGGCTGTGATATTTAGAGATTTAGATTTTTTGTTTCAGTCACAGACTGTCTGAATACACTGAAGCAGGTTCTGCAGCGAGACATAGCCATGCAGGTGATAATCAAGTGGTATGGCATGAGGAATGCCCCTGGCTCACAGGACATCTCACCTAAAGTGGAGTGGGAATTGTTCATTGGCGTCCTCCTTGGTAAGTTGAGCACTGTCATCATTCCACTATTTCCTGGCTCTTTTCCGCAGTTTTCTGGGGCAGTCGATGTTCCAGAAACTTAAAAACAATTTTTTTCAAATCATGATAATTGTAAATTGTGTATTTATTGATCCAGAATGTAGATGTGAGAAATAATTAATGAAAATACAGCTAAACCTTTCATTTGTGTACCCTGAATTTACATATTAGTTTATATTGCGTTCAGCAAACTATATTATCCGTGTAGCAATGAATGCACCAAGAGGCACTAATATGCAAAAAACACAAATAACTGAAATATGTGTGGAAACCATGGTTGTAATATTTACAGAAACTCCTTTTTCATTTCTGTGTTATTGTTTCTAGTTTTTCTTTTAATGAAAAGTTCATTTTTTGCATTTTGAGGTTTTTTATAAGGTTGAATTTCTAATTTTATGAGAACACAATATAATCAGATGAATAGGAGAATGCATTTTCAGAAAGGGAGAATATTGACATAGGATCGCTGTAATAAAATAAAAACTCCTATGGCCATAATAAGTTAGCCACGCTCATCTCACAATGAAAACGAAATTTGTTGTGATGGTTTTTGGGAAAATAAATTCCACGAAGGTGACCAACCACAATCTCTCAACCAGAACACCCTTCTACAGTAGTTTGCAAGAATGTTACTTCCTTGCCAGTGATCAACTACAGACACATACGTACACTCAAACCCAATTGGGATCATTGATGGGGTTAATGGGTCTCCGTTGAGGATACCTGGGTACATGAACAAATATACACTATTCGTGACTGTATAAACCCAGGTATCCTCAATGGATTCCCTTTAACCCTGATAATTATCCGATTTGGGTTTGAGTGTTTGTGTCTGTAGTTGGTCACTGGCGAGGAAGTAACATCCCTCAAACTACTGCAGAAGATTATTTGGTTGAGAGGTTGTGGTTTGTCACTGTTGTGGAATTTCCTTTTCCTCCAACCATCACAACAAATTTTATTTTTACTGCGGGGTAAGTGATACTAACTTATTAAGGCTATATGAATTTTTATTTTATTAATTTACAAGGCCATAGAGCTCAATTTCTTTTATTTAATGGATCACTGATATGGATTCTTACTCATCATATGATACCGATTGAAATAATACAGTGTAGACAATTAATGACTTATTTGTTGCATAACAAAACTGTATATTTACTTTTGCCTTAAAGGGGAAAATGGAATTATCAGGGCTAATGAATGAGAGGGAAACAATAATCGGATTAAGTATGGATTTTACAAAAGTGTTTAAATTAAAACAAAATACTCTCAACAACTTTTGATTTCATGATCAAAATTTATACTTTTAATGAAGCCCAGGTATTTCAAACTTGTATTTTTTTAAAGGTATATCTAAGTTTCAAAATATTTAATTATCTTAACCATTGTAATTTCATTCAAAATTTTAGGAGCTGAATAGCAGGAGAGAATAGATAGCATGGATATTCAATACAATGGATAATCGAAAGTTTACTGTGATTACGAGAAACCCCAACTTTGGTTTTGATGGAACCAATGTTAAACTGTATTTGAGGAAAAATATTATTTAAGTGTTTTTTCATACTTTATAAATGATATACTTTAATGATTGGAAGATAACAAAATAAATAATATAAATAGCACTTTCTGAATGCAATAAACATGAAGAAAGGAGGTCTAAGCCTGAAAATTTTGAAATAAGACTTCTCATATAAAGGTTTACATGCACCACTAGCAAATACATATCTTACAGGATTTCTTTTAAAGTGTAGGGACAGCCTTTTTGTCTGTGTTGCTGTAGACATGATCAGAAATGAATCCTGGCCCAAGGATGTGATTAAAATTCTGTTTTTGATCCATGATGGCTCACCATGTCATTTAGCCTCCATGCTTAATTGACAGGTCTCATTGGCTACAATGTGGAGAAGCTGGCTTTCCTCAAGGGACAAGAAAGTGAATTCTTCAGTCCTGAAACTCTTCCTAAGAAACAGAAGACATCAGATGAGGGCTCCAATGAGGTTAGCAAAGACCAGTGTTAAGTTCTATGATCCATTCCTTAGTGGCCAATGGGTAAGATAATCTATGCAAATGTGTGCAGTTTTTTACTCGTGAGTAAGTCAAACATTTTGTGTCAAAAATTACTCTTAAGGTAAAGCTAGTGAAATGTGACGAATAACTTGTGGCAAAGTACGTGCACAACCCTTTGAAATTCAAAAATTAACTTTTTTCCTTCAATTATATTTGTAAAGCAACAAGTAAATGTCTCTGAAAATTACACTTTATTAATTTATATTTGAAATGCATAACCTTCAAATAAAACCAAAACATAGTTTCTGTTAGTATGGTATCTCTACCTTCACAGGAAATACCTAATTCTTATCTCACTTCTGCAGTCTTGGTGCATCTTAGAAGAAAGTGGGCCCCTACTCAGCTACTCACTCACACTCATTCACATTTATTCACGCTGAAATATTGACAAAGCCTCGGCCCCTCACCCTTGATGCTGCTGGAGAAGTGATTGAACTTTTGGCCTCCAGTCGATACCGCATATCAAATTGTCCTCTATGCCATATGCACTCAACTAGTTGTTCTTTGATGGGATGTTTCACAGCTTTTCTCCTAAAGACTCTTTTTTCCTTTAGAGGTGTAGTCATCGGTCTCCAATTATTAGCTGGTGATTCTGGCAAATCGCATCTACGGTGCATTTTCTCATTTTCCATCATATTTGATTTCTTTGTTTTTCACTTTCTGTACAATTCTAGCAAAGTTTGTGCCAAATCATTTTAGGAACTACTGTACATTCTCGATATTATCTGTGTGCTAATGGAGGCATATGATTAAGTCTGAATAATTGTAAAACACAGGTAACTAAAATTTGTGGAAAATATAGATATTCACTCTATCAATGGATATACATATATCTCCTTTTTCATTCCTCATGATTAATTTGGGTTTTTTTTAGCAATGGAAAGGATATTATTTCCATTTCTCAACCATTTTTATAAGGGTGGAATTAAACTTTTACAAGGACACAGAAATACCATTAAGTGAATAGCTGAACCTCTTTTCCTCAGAAAGCTAAACCAATCACATGGCCAGAAAAAAATTAATGACTGGGGAATGAAGAATATTTCCAAAGGATAATTAATGAAAAAGGATCTCTGATATGAATTCGTATTCATATGATACTGATTGAAACAATGCAATGTAGATAGTTAATGACTTATTTGTTGCTTAGTGATTAAAACTATGTATCTGCTCTTGCCTTAAAAGAGAACATGGATATCTCAGGGCTACTGAATGTGAGGGAAATGATTAATGGAAAAGTACATATTGTACAAAAATGTTTAAATTAAAATCTTCAACACTACTGACTTGTATTTTTCAAATGATATCAAAGTTTCAAAAAGCATGTAATTATCTCTATGATTTTAATTTTACTAAAATTTTGAGGTGTTAGGAAGATAATGGCAGGGCTCACATAAGAAAATCACCCCCTTGCTCAGTGGCAGTATCTGGGAGAAATGGTGCAAGGTAGTTTTTGCATGCAAAGTTTCTCCGAGTTTTCCACTTTCTCTTCAAAGTCAAGAGCTGGAGTCAGCTTATCCACTTGATGGAACTTCATGGATCTCATTTGTCGAAAGTCTCTTGACTCCCATAAACTCAAGACACAGGTGTTTCCAAAAGCTATATGTTTGTTTTCCAACTTCTTCCTAGGCTACTGTGATATGTTTAATTGCATTTACACATCATGACAATAATTATGTGCAAATTAGATATTTTTGGCCTGTTGACCTGAATCTGCTAAAGCAAAATGGCATCTTCTTGGGCAGTGGCCGCAAAAAATATGTGTGGATTAACATTAGCCCAGACTTACTTATGTCAGGGATTGACTTTTTAAGGTTTTTTCCTTGGGATTCATTGATTTCTATATTTTCAAGGTACCCTGTAAGCCAACACTAGGGTAAGTGGCAGGGAGTGATTACATACCAGACATGAAACATCAAAAATTAAGTTTTTCTTAATTTTTAGCCGCAATATATCGGAAAAACATTTCAAATCATGATAACTCTATGTAGTATAGGCACGTATATGTATATGCACTACAATAGCAAAGTTAGATATACTTCTCTATGCATGTAAGAGGAGCTGTCAGTGGCAAGTTCAATAACTAAGGTTTAAATCCAGCTCCTCTACACTGGTGGTGCTCTAATTCAGAAATTAATCCAACTTTATGATAGCCATTGAAATGTATGGAAATTTTTCTTTTCTGATACCACTGAAAATGTTCCCCTGAACTAAAAACATTTGAACAGTCATTTGGATCCTGAAGACACTATGTCAAATAAAACACATCAGCGTACACCAGAGTATATTTCAATCCATCAAACAATTCTCTATAGAGTTCAAGAGAATTGCAAAGACTTTAAGAGAAGCCATCGTGTAGCTGTGTGGAAGTTCTTCTCCCTGCTCCTTGAGCAAGCTACAGAGAATTTCTCTTCTTTCCCACTCAAATCCATTGCCTATTGTGATGGAATGTGTTGTGTCAACACCAGTCAAAGTGCACCAAGGTAATGTAGGGTGGATTCTGGTGGGGGCTCCCGTTCAGTGGGAGTGGACGTGAAACTGTTGAACTGCAGGAACTGCTGTGTTGTGTGTGGGGCATTGGTGTTCATATTGCCATTGTTGCTCACATGTCATCTGCAGCTTCACCCAAGGAGCTTTGCGTCCACCAAGGAGAAACTGCTACACTTGTGTTAAATATGCTCCATTTGGGATGTCCATTTATCATTTTGTAGCCAAAGGGTGTGAGAAATCCATACAATTATGGCATATGAAGTGGAAGGTTTCTGGTATAAGACGTTAAACCTAAATTTTTACATTCAGTTAAGTCTCAATATTATGTGTGCTATTGGATGTGTGATGAAGCACAGATATGCAAAAAACATGGATGATGGAAATATACGTGGGAAATATGATCATGATATTAAAAGATATGTATGGAGACTCTCCTTTTTCATTCTGTGTGATTCAATTGCATTTATTTAGCAATAGAATTTGTTCTTTGTTCAGTAATTCGTATTAGGGTAGAATTATAGTTTTACACGAACACAGAACTATCATAAAGTAAATAGCAGAATGTATTTTCCTCAGCAAGCTCAGGCCATGGCAAAACAAATAACTGGCAAAGGAAGAATATTGGCAAAAGATCGCTGACACATTCATATTCATTCTATGATAAACTAATTAAAATAATGCAGTGTAGCTAGTTAATGACTTATGTGTTTCATAGTAATTAAAACTGTGTATTTGTTTTCCTTAATGAAGAATAGGGAACTATCACGGCTAATGAATGCAAGGGAAATGGTTATGGGAAAGAATGGGGAGTACAAAAGTGTTTGATTTAAAACATAATATACTATTTACAACTTTTTATTTTGTGAATTAAAAACTTTTAAGAAAGCCCAGGTATTTTCAAAAAAGCATATCGAAGTTTCAAAGCATTTACTTATCTTAATGATTGTAATTTCTTTAAGTTGGTGAGTTGCTGGGAAGAGAGAGTAGCACAGATAATTCACAAATTGGATAATCCACGGAATGGATAATAGAGAGTTTACTGTATAAAGTGATGGAAACTCTTTAAATGAAATTATTGTTGAATGAAGAGTTGAGGTGTGTCATAAGGCATTAATGGGGAATGGTGAGGTGTTTACCTCAGCCCTTTTCCTACCTCCATCCAAATGCCTTTTTACAGGATTGGGAGTTCCTTGTCAATGACTGCAGAGAGAGAGGACTTGAACCTTGGTTGAATTACCTTGGCTTTGACCTTCCTCCAGTTGAGATAGCAGCCAAGGATCCGGTGGACGTCAAAGAAGTTACAGCTCGCATAAACTCCTCAGGAGTGCTTTTCCCATACACTCCCATGATCCTGTTTTCATTGCATTTACTCTATGAGGTGAGTGGCACTCTCTCCAGGATTCATGTGCCTGGGAATTGCTTAACTGTTTCAAAAACTTTCCATCCATTCAGGAAGTTAAACTTTAATTTTACTAAATTGTTAGTCTTGACTGAAATGAAGATCGTATTATGGAGCAAGAAACCTCTCTGATAATTTTATTAATGCTCTATGTTAAAAACTGACAAAAGATTTACGTATACAATTTATAAAGTTAAGGGCATAGAGAGAAACAGAAGAGCTGGGTTAACTTCAAAATTTAGAGGGCATAAAAAAGAGCAGGTGAAACAATTTACCGATTTCAGGAGTATTTTGGGCTAGGATGAAGGTAGTGGGGACATGAGAATATGAAGTGTAGATTTTCTTTAGCCGTTGATGGAACTGTCATAATCTTAATGAGATCAGCAAAAATCACTTTCACCTTTTCACACAATGTTGTCAATAATAGCATTGCAATTGCTTTCACAAGGAGAATGGAATTGATGATTGGGTCATTGACTAATGACGTTATGGGAAGACTCATTAATACTTTGATATGGGATCTAGAGGAATATAAAATACAATCAGGTCGTATTTGGTTGTTTTTCAGATTTTGAAAAGGTATTGGATAGAGTGAATTGGGGAAAACTAATGTATAATTTGTAGAAAATAGAAATAGATGATAGATAATAGGGGATAGGAGACTAACCCACAACAGGTACATGCCTCAGACTACTCAGGTGTGAATAGGGGATGAAGAGTCCAGATGGGCAGTTTTAGGAAGAGGAGTGAGAGAGGGTTGCCCATTATCACCGGTGCTGTTCAACGTATATGTGGAAGAAATGATTAAAGAGGCATGGGAAAAACTGGAGGTAGGAATAAAAGTCGGAGGGGAATTCGTAAAATCAGTTAGATTTGCTGATGATCAAGCTCAAGCTCTAATTTGTCAGTCAGCCAAAGGGTTGCATGCATTTCTGAGTGAGTTGGAAATTCAGTGCAAAAGATATGGGATGAGGATCAATGTAAATAAAATAAATTTTTTGCGCTTTTCCAGAAAGAGAAAGGCTAAGCTTGTCATTAAAATAGGAAAGCAAAAACTAGAGGAGGTAGAACAGTTTACATATCTTGGTAGTGTTTTGGACTAACATGGTCAAAGTAGTAAGGACATAAGGAGAGGAATTGCGCTAGGCAAAGAGGCTTTCACAAGGAGGAGAGAGTTGATGACAGGGACGTTTTGTGAGGATGTTAAGAAAAGACTCGTCAAAATTTTGATATGGAGCATAGTTATGTACTGAGCGGAAAATGGTCACTGGATGATAGAAACTGAAGATTGATGATAGGAGGATGATGCATTGGAGGCTTTTGAAATGTGGGTGTGGAAAAGGATGGAGAAGGTGAAACGAATGAAAGGAAAATAAATGAGGAGATGCTGGTTATGGTGGGGGAGGAGAGGGGATTGCTTGGAGAAATCATAAGTTGACAGAAAAAGTAGATGCAAATCATAATGATTGGTAATGGGATGTTGAAGACTGTGATAGAGGGGAAAATGTTGGGCAAACAATATAGGGGCAGAAATAGGATAGGGATGTTGGATGGAATGAAGGGAGGAAGGAAATATATGGAGATAAAGAGGAGCTTGTTGTGGAGTAGAATATTGGGTTGTGTTTTGTTAGGAGAAACAATATATTTCTTTGGTAGTTGTGGCTATCCAAAACCTACCTTAACTGGTAGATTACCTACTAGTAATAATAAAGGGGCATGATTTTGTATGGTGTGAAAACAAAGTCATTGAAGTTGGATGTAATGAGAAGATTGGATGCTTTTCAAGTGTGGGTATGAAGAAGGTGAAGTGGACAGAAAGGAAAACAAAAGGGGAAGTGCAAGTATTTGGATTTGAAGAGGGGCTTGTTGCAATTCCGTGTATCAGATGGTGTTTCAATAGTAGAGACAAATAAAGGTATTATTGAGTGCCTGCGACCATCCAACATTTACCTAAAGTGGTAGACTACCTAATAATAATAATTATAGAGTAGTAATAATGTGTCAGTTTTTGTAAGTTTCCACGTATTTATCAGTTATTTTTATTATTTTACAGGAGCTAAAGTTGACTACTCTCCGCTGGGATAGTTTACCAATGCTTGCGCAGCTTTTGCATCAGTTAGCTGTGGATCTTCAGCAGCCTAATTACATTGACCAGTATTGGAGGGATTTCCCAAAACATTGTCGAATGAATAAGTCAGAGGTAAGGATTTAGAGACTCTAATATTGAATTATTCAAAAAGGATGTATGAATAACATTTCAAAACTTGTCCCTAATAGTAATTTTAAACTGTGAGCTGTGTTGAATTTTTTAATGTAGTTGCATTGATCAGGCTTAATAAGTAGGCAAAATGTCACAAGAATTAATCTCTTTTTTTCATTTTGTAATGTGTCTATGTTTTTAAAATGCCTTTTCATTGTCAGAAAACGAAAAATCATTTATTAAACCATTTTGAAATAATATTCTTTTCCTTAAAATATGTAGCATACTATTTTGATCTTATGACATAAATCAATATATATTTTTACCATTAGAGTATCAGATTTACTTACTGGCTGAGTAAACTTCACTAATCATTTAGCTAATCATAGTGTTTATTTCTTCTTATTATTTTCAAGTGACATCCTTATTATACTAATGACTACATTTCTTTCTCGCTTGCGTCTGCCATTGATGTTACATTGCACGTGCATATCTTTATAGGTATTTTATTTTTAGTGTTTATTTAATTTAACAGCTGCTTTTTTTCCTTACCTCACTGAAGTCCGATTGGGGGAATAGAAACTCATGAATATTTTGCTTTGAGTTTAGTCATCATGATGTACTAGAGATATCCAGGGTATCTAATATTGTCGCAGATAATATGCCCTAGAAATGACTCAATTCAGAGTTCATAACTATTCAATGAAGTCGGATTAATCGTCACATGAAACTCATTTTTTTCCATTTTTCTAAATCAACGAAAGTTTTTTACTTCTTTTGATTATGCAAATGAAACCACGAGGTGAATATAGTGAGAACTTAAGAGCAGTCTAGTGAGGCCTATTTAAAGCAGGCATTTTCCATTGCTCTGCACCAACTCTCGGATTTTCTAAGGACTTACTAAAGGACCTATTTATTTTAATGGCCAATTCAGCGACTTAAAAAAAAATTATTTTCCAGTTTAACTTGAACTGATTAAATGTCTGCATTACTTGTCTTGACATTCTTTCAGAGGGGAAGAATGAGCCTGTGCCAATGTTGATTCATTCAGATGAATGTTTCTTTTGCAGGGCGGGCAGCTGACTGTTGATGACTTGATGAAGTTGAACAACCCAGGGTTGATTCCAAAAGAACCACCAAATGTATTTCACCATCTATGTCTAATTTATAAAAAGCAAAAAGTTCCTCCCTTTCCATATATTAAACAAGTGAACGAGAAAACAAAAGACATAATTAAGGTGAGTAGTCTTTTGGTTGATTCTGATTTTCTTTTGTTAATTTGAGGCTTGCTTTCATGATTTTCCTAACACAACTGTCTAAAGTACTTATTTGGAAATTATGAATCAGCATTTATTCCCATTGCAGTGTATTTTTTTCCACTTTAATTTTTGATTTGATTTCACATGTTTCAGTTGGCTGCACTGTTGTGCCATGGCTCAGAGACTGCAAATGTAGAGGATGTTGTTGCTCCCCTGGTGGCATCAGGGGCATTGGAGCAGAACACTTCCACTTCCAAGTCATCCCTACAGGAATCCCAGCTTCCTTACCAGTACAGAGCTGTTCTCTTCATGGCAGAGAGAGGTAAGTAAATGGCACATACAATTGGTGTTCATGGTGGTACAATCTAGAACTGGAGGTAGGAATGAAAGTCGGAGGGGAATTCATAAAATCGGTTAGGTTTGCTGATGACCAAGCATTAGTTGCTCAGTCAGCCAAGGGGTTGCAAGCATTGTTGAGTGAATTGGAGGTTCAGTGCGATAAATATGGGATGAGAATAAATATTAATAAAACAAAGATTATGCGATTTTCCAGAAAGAAAAAGGCTAAGCTAAATATTAAAATAGGCGGGGAAAAAATAGAGCAGGTAGAACAGTTTACATATCTCGGAAGTGTTTTGGACCAATATGGTCAAAGTGGTAGGGACGTAAGGAGAAGAATTGCGCTAGGCAAGGAGGCTTTCTCAAGGAGGAGGGAGTTGATGACGGGGACGTTGAGTAGGGATGTTAAGACAAGACTCGCTGAAGCAGGAGGATAGATGTAGATTGGAGGCTTTTGAAATGTGGGTGTGGAGAAGAATGGAGAAGGTGAAATGGACCGAAAGGAAAACAAATGAGGAAGTACTAGAAATGGTGGGGGAGGAGAGGGGTTTGTTGAGAGAAATCCTATGGAGGCAGGAAAAATGGATGAAAGGCGTATTGAGCGGTAGTGGGATGTTGAAGAGGGTAATAGAGGGGAGAATGTTGGGCAAGCGAGGTAAGGGTAGGAACAGGGTAGGGATGTTGGACGGGATGAAGGGAGGAAAGAAGTACACTGAGATGAAGAGGGACCTGATATAGATTAGTTTGCTAGGTGGGGAGTCACAAAATGTTTATTTGATAGCTGTGTCCATCCAAAAACCTACCTTAACCGGTAGATTACCTAATTATTATTATTAATTGGTGTTCATTAGCAATGAAGTGAGGTAAAATCAAGTTACATTACGAAGCACCCTGCAAGCTATTGCTAGGGTGTGTCGCCGGGTTATGATACACAAGACTACCTTTGACTTATAATACTTTTCCCCAATAGTCCAATAACATTACTCTTATTCCTTATCGTTCGTGGGAGATATGACATCTTAAATCTATCTATTCGACATTCAATCTCTTTAATTGCATTGACATGACCTTGCCTACCATAGTATGATTGGAATAATAATATATTTTCAAGTCGCTAAAATGACCTCCTTCCATTTTATGGAAGAGATTTAATCTGTAGTTTAACATTCACTCTGTGAGTGATTCCCAGCCTAGCTTCTCTATTAATTTGGATATGCTACTAAGTTTATCATAACATTTTACAAATCAAGCCCCTTTAAACTGCATGTGATCCAATTCGGCAATAAATTTAGCTTAATTTCATAAGGATCCCATATACTAGCAGCATATTCTAAATGAGACATAACCAACAAAAGTTAACATTTCTCTTTAACCTTTTCCTCACATTTTCCCAACACACTCAAATAAATCCTAATTTTTTATTAACTTGTCCATATATATCCCATTAATGTTTCATCCTGGAGAGGTTGTAAGTAATGCCTATGTATTTAATTTAGAATACACTATATATTAAGGTGGGTCTCGGTGGTCTAGTGGGTAGAGCGTTGGGCTACTGACCAGAGGGTCCCGGGTTCAATTCCTGGGCAAGGCACTTTGGGCACCTGCAGCTCCACCCAGGCTAGTTGATTTTTCGGGTACCAGATCTTCCTGGGAAACCTTAACCGGCACAGGGAAAGGAACTGGCCCCCCTACCCTGATTCCCCAAGCCCGACGGCGTGTGAATATTCACACGCCATCGGGCTTGGTACATGGGTGAGCTCTACCATCACCTACTAAACCGACCTTCGGGTTGATTACTATGTTTATGGTTTTATATAATAAGCTGTTTTTGAGTGTACCTGTCTTTGACCATGTAAATTGTAATTCAGAAATTAAGTTGTTAGTCAGCTTCTTGGCAAGGTTGTAGAAATGTAAACAATGTTGCACTTAACAAAAAATGTTAGCATAAAAACAAATTCATATATCACCAAAATATAGTTTAACCTTGAAACCCAGGATATACTTTTCAGCATACTCATGATTTTCAATAACCTTATTTTAAAACTCTGTAATGCCTACTGTAAAGAGGCAATTTCTTTGTAAGGCTTATCCAGTATCTTTAGGGAAAGAATGTTAACCAAGTCATTGACTAACAATAGCTTTGTGGTGAAACAGTAAACCTTTCAACCTAAATTCATAAAGTAAATTATCTCTTGATTCCATTGTGAATATCTTTTGTTGGTTCTTCCCAAAAAATAGAGAAGATTGACGATATCAACTTTAAAACCCTCTCCATGTGCACAGAGCAGTTGTAATTTTGCATTTATTTGTGCTTAATGTAAACGATGGCTGCCACAAATACAATATCCCTCCACAACAGTGAAGTGGAATCTGTATGCTTGATAAAGTGTTGATCTTAGGCTTATGTCATTATCACTTATTTGTGAAGTGCAGGTCCTATGTCATACTCTCGCAAAACCTTTGTCCAAATAAAGGAATCTGTAGTGACACAAGGGTCACTGTAATAATAATAATTTTATTTGCCCAAGGATTGGTGTGCAACAACAATAATGATATGTCATAAAGAAAATATGTATAGAAATTCAGAGCATTCATATACAGAGAATAGTGATACGTAAATGTGTGTGTGCACATGTGTGTGTATGTATGCATATGTAGTTTGTAGATATACTCATCTGTATTATCATCCTGTAAATTAAAGGTCTCAAATAAATGACTGCCATCTATTATAAATGAATAGTATTTCTATCCATTTCCTTCCCCAGGTTTCACAGAGGAGAATATAGTCCTGCTGCCCTCAGGTGTGGCCCTTCCTCTGCATGAGGCCATGCTTCAGTGCCGTCGGGATCCACCGCTCAACTGGCCCAGTGCTGCATACAAACTGATAATGAGGAAGGACCTTGCTATGCTCGTCAAACCCTCTGGTGCAATGAGCTCTAAGCAATCATCACAGGTGTGTGATTTGTCATCCAATGGAGCATGGCTCTCAAATTGGTAGTAATGGTCAAACAAAGAGTTTGTTAGGTGATAATCCTGGAGCCAATATTGATTTTTTGTGGAGGTCAACTCAGTGACCATTAACAGGAGTGAGAGTTTGACAGGGAGGAAGACAAGAGCAGCGAAGTACTGCCCTGTGGTCTCTCACGTAACATATAATTGGTGATGGGCAATTTTTTGTTACTCTTTTCTTCCCAGTTGTCAGTTTCTCACTCCCCTTGATGGTCACTGAGTTGACCTCCACAAAAAATCAATATTGGATGTAGGATTGTCACCTTACAATTACTGGTCAAATTTGGTTACAAATCTGTCAATATGCAAGGGACCAGAATTCTTTGCACAGGACAGCCATTACTAGTTATCTGAATTACATGTACTAATATGTTACTTGCACTTTCACTCACTGCCAATAAGCATTGAGTGTACTTATAAATATTTTATATGTACAGTCTATTGTCATTACTATGAATCTCGTAGGGTAAAGAGAAGTGTAAGTTTTCCTTATTTACTTGTTTATTTTCATTTTTCTAGCATTTATAAGGCTGTTTTCAAAATATTGCTACATAAATAAATGGTATATATACAGCATCAATTACTTTATATTTGTTGTTTCCATGTAATTTATGCCTATTTGTAATTTGTATGAGGGCTGTTCGATAAAAAATGATAATAATTTTATTTTTTATGAAGTAACTTGACTTGTCGTTCAAATTTTGATGGCTCTTGTGATAGTAGTCCCCATTGGATGCAATGCACATGCCCCACAGTTGCCTTCACATTTTTGAAGAATGGCTGGAAGCCTTTTTTTGATCGTTCCTTCAAAGTCACCTCGGTGGTTTTGCATTGCGTCTCTGTCTTTTTCTTCTGCTATTCTTGCTTCCAATTAAGTGTGCAAAGTGGATTGTTCTTTTTATAAAATTATGGTAAGATTTTCTTTCAATTTACCAAGATACTCTGGGGAGGGATCCGGTGAGTTGGCGGAACTTTCATATTTCCTTTGAACATCCTCCTTGACAATACATTCACCTATATTTGTCTAGATAAAATTTGCAGATTCCCCTTTATGTAACGAAATGCAATCATTTACTCATGCGGTTATTATATCTGGGTTGTTGTGGCTCTCGGAGTTCATGGAGCAATTACGAGTGATTTTAAAAAATGAAATAGAAACAATTCCCCTCTTTTTGTATGTTTCTATTGATACTTGCAGTTTGCATCCAGAATGTCAGCACCAGATAGCGACTCAAAGTCAGGGGCATCTGTTATTGGCACAGGGGCGACTGTTGTGGGGTCATCATCGCCAGGCAGTGGTGTGGGTGCTTCAGGCACCCAGGGTCCAGAATCAAGAAAGGCATCACATGGATCTGATGGGATGGAAGATGGAATGGAGGGAATGACGACTGAGGTAATACTTACTCAATGTTTTAGTGATAGTATTTTCAATAATAGTTATAAAAATGTTTATAATAATAATTGAATTATTATTGTGCTATAATTGTAAGTTAGTAAGCTGTTGTTCCATAGTCAGTCAGTAGTTCAGCTATAGTTTCTACCATATTATTTTGGTCATATTTTGTACCAGCTCAAATTTCAAAAGATTTTTTTAAATTTCATTTTTTACTAATTATTATATATGACAATGACTGCTAAGGTCTGCTTTCATGAATAGTTTGTTTCACTCTATAATTTAAAGTTCTACATTTAAAACTTTCGAAAAAAATTACAGCATGATAAGTATAAGACAAACTTGTGCAGTAATTTTGTTTCCTTTGTCCCATATCTGTAGTGCAATTGCTCAGACATCAGTGTTTGGATCTATGTCTTATTGTTGCAGAACACATAATTTGCTGAATGATTGTGAAACCAGCTCCTTATTTTTGGAAGCTCTGAAAATTAGAGTCTGAGATTTCTCCAAATGTGGTCATTCATTTCCTCCACCTGGTGTTGTTACGGCAGGTTCTTCTGAGGCTGCGTTTCTCCAAGGATCACCGGGTTGCTGAAGTAAGGCGACTGCTTCAGTCATCACAGCCTGTGAGCATCTCCATCTTGCAAAGACCGGGTGTATCGGATCATGAATTCATTGAAAATCAGGAGCGTCACCTGTACACCCTGTGTACGAGGACCATGGCCCTGCCAGTTGGACGGTGAGTCATCAAAATACAGTGGTGCTCGAGAGCACTGTAGAATTTTACTTGATATCCTTTGTATAGCCATGTATATTTATGAGGGGATTTCATAAAATTTAATTATTACTAAGAATTAATTTAAATTGATTAACTTATTTTTGTTATTCATAAAACTTCTCTACATAGTAACCATCTAAATTGATACATTTCTCCCAGTGCTTTCTTGACCTTTTGAAGGCTGTCATTTTAGAATTCATTGCAGATTATGTCGAAAATCATTGTTGAATGACCACAAAACTTTGGAATGACATCATCTATGTTGTCAAATCATTGTTATTATTAATTATGCATTATTTTTCATTAATTTTAGAGAAGTTTATTAATTTTATTTCGATAACTATATTTTTCTATTCAATTCCCAGATTATAACAAAATTTTGTCTGTTAATTTAACAGATGATAATTTATAAATTGATGAAGGATTTACCTGCTCCATTGAATAACAAAATCATTAATATAGAGACTTTCAATGTTCAATGTTTCAATATTTATGTTGTGTTATTGTATGATTTACCCTTTAGCATAATAATATTTAAATAACATTTATTTTTCCCTTTGAAATATAATTGGAAAATCAAGTTGTGTATTTTTTGTGGAAGTCTTCAACTTTCATAATTGTTTTGAAAGTTTAATGAACCATTCATTTCCAGTGGCATGTTCACATTACGAACGGCATCACCAGTGGTCACGGAGCCTCTTCCAATCCCCCGACTCTGTCTTACTGGAAAAGCACCACCCCGTGGTGCCACAATCGACCTGTCTCATATTGAGACAGCGCCGAATATGAATCTATGGCCACTCTTCCACAATGGTGTTGCTGCCGGCCTTCGAATTGTTCCAGAAGCGTCAGGAATTGAGTCGGCTTGGATTGTGTACAACAAACCAAGGGTTAGTGCTTTTCATTGATGTTGTAAATTCTGCTGTAATTCAGGTAATATGCAAAAAATTTGATCCCATGGCAGTGTGAATTTTTTTTCTTGGGCAGGTTCAATCAGTGAAGAAAAACAAAATATTTCATGTTGATCAGATGGAATCAAATGAAGAACTTTCTATTTTCATCTTTTAGGGCACAACTAGTTATTTCTATTCTGTGTTTAAGTGGTTTGCTGATATATTATTTTGAACAGCATGCTGTTTAACTCTCGTTGACATAGCACTAGAACACGTCTCCATAATCCCACTTCTCAAAATGCACTGGTTAAATGTAACAACCTCAACCTTACGCATACATGTTGAGGGGGGATGTTACTTCCACATGCCACCGGGAGTGCTTCTGAAGGTCATTTTGTTTGTGGTCTAATTTTTAACTTTAAGTATTTTAGTTGGACCAGAAAAGTAATAATATAATTAAAAATATTTCAATTGACATATTTTAACCATCTAGCCATTTTTGTGCATAAAACGTCACTTCAGAGGAACAAATAATATGGGAGACTTTTGTCAAATTATTCTGACTTTGATTCATGTTTATTTTATTTAGTGCTATTCAATTTCTCTTAATAAAATCCCATAAAGGAAAATGAAAAAGTTGCAGTAACTTCGCTATCTTTAAAACCCAATATTTGTTACTGCATTTTCTGTTAATATCACTCTACAATTTAAAACTCAACAGGGCAACAATGACATAGAGCATGCTGGCTTTTTGATGGCTCTTGGACTAAATGGCCACCTCAGTAACCTGGCTGTGTTGAATACTTACGAGTATTTATCTAAAGTTCATGAGATGACTAGCGTCGGAGTCCTGCTTGGAATTGCTGCTATCAAGAGGGGTGAGTTTTTGTTGCTTCAGTACTACAGCTTGTGGGCAGGGTTCTGGTAGCTTATCTCCAAGCTTTAATCAAGTCCTGATCACTCAAATTCTTGTAATCTTTGTATTTTTCTTAATGCTTCTTTGCCTGTGTTTAATTTAGATAGGTGAAGACTAGAAGTTTTCAGATAAAAATAAAGTTGATTGAAATAAAGTTGTGTGATATAATGTAATAATAGTTTTAAACAAAATTCATTGATGAAACATTTTTCTCAGGTTCTTAAAATCTTGGTCAATGATATTATTTAATTTTATGTAGATCGTCATCATCACATGGAAATATTCTTGAATGATGATATGAAGTATTCTCTGAAGACATATAACCAATATCAAAGGTTGACCATTTTCCTAATTATTAAATTGTTTTTAGTCAATAATTAAACATTGTTCCATGGAGATTTTACTCTTTCAATGGAGCTTCATGAAAAATCAGAAGCATTTTCTTCCCTTCATAAATGTAGCAACACCTTATAGAGAATCTATGTTCAATAAGCTCTAAGACATGCATGCTGATGAAATGTGCTATGGAAACAACAGTTTCCAGTTTAACTTTGTGGAATTCCTTCATGATGAGGGTAAAAAAGAACTTTACACTTCCACAATAAAGATTTAGATGGTGGGTGAGGAGAGGGGTTTGTTGAGAGAAATCCTATGGAGGCAGGAAAAATGGATGAAAGGCATATTGAGCGACAGTGGAATGTTGAAGAAGGTAATAGAGGGGAGAATGTTGGGCAAGCGAGGTAAGGGCAGGAGCAGGATAGGGATGTTGGACGGGATGAAGGGAGGAAAGAAGTACACCAAGATGAAGAGGGACCTGATATACTATAGATTAGTTTGCTAGGTGGGGAGTCACAAAATGTTTATTTGATAGTTGTGTCCATCCAGAGACCTACCTTAACCGGTAGATTATCTATTAATAATAATAAATAAAAATTTAATATTTTATGACCATGGTTTCAATGCTGTGCATCATCACCAGGTAACATGCATAAAAAAATTATTTTTTTATGTATATTACCTGATGATGATGCGCAGCATCGAAACCATGGTTATAAAATATTAAATCTTTATTGTGGAAGTGTAAAGTTTTTCTTTTACCCTCATCATGGGCTATGGAAATCAAAATGCCATTAATTGCAACTGTGTCTCCATGACCACTGTAATTTCGGAACAAACCACGGCATTCTTTATTCCGCTTGTATTTGTTCAAATACTTTACATGACTGTGGATGTTTTTTCAATTCCATATTAAGTGATGAAGTTTGAACACAGTCTTGTAATGGGTGGTTTACTTCTAAAAGTACTTCAGGTGTGAATGCAGTGATCTTCTACTCCAAAATGCTCCAAATGGTAGGATGTGCTCATGAGGACCCTCAAGAGTCATATCCTTATTACTAATCGACATGAGGTAGTGGCAGAGGGGAAAAATTGCATTAGTTTAAGCATCTGTGGAAATGGGGATGGGGAGGTGTTGCCTCACACCCTATTAGAAAAAGACACATCTTACCCATAACAGTGATTAACTAAATTACTTCACATAATACTTCTGGTTTCTGTTCAGTCTATCCTTTCTTTAGCATCTCGTCCCATTCTGATAGCTTGTACCTTGAAAAATGGATTAAAAAAATCAGTATGTTTGGCCACATGTTACGTGAAGGTTTTAGAATTATATTTAGGAAACGCTGACAATTCCTGATGGAAAGCTGACCAACTCTACTTTTGCCTCGGTGATATTTTTAGTAATTGTCATGCTTGTTGCTGATATTTTTGCTAACTCAAATATGACTCTCTCCATTTCAGAAGCCTTCCAACTCCTGCGTGCCTCCCAATAGAAATTATTTTGAGTTATTTATTTGTGAAGGGTATAATGGAGTACACAGAAAAATGTCATTTTTCAAAGAAAATTAATTATCTCCACAATTCTCAGGTTTTCTTTAGCTTTTGTCAGATATTTGGTAAGTTCTGTTGAAATGATTTTTCATTCCTTTTCTTGTTAGTGCTTGAAATCCTGATCATTAGTAATGCAGAGGAGATATTACTCAAATTTTAATTGAATTTTGCATATGATGTGATTTTCATAGGATATGATAGGTGTTCATAAGTCATTAACAAGTCAAAAAAAAAGTTATTACATATTTACTTGGTGCTTCTTATAGGACATCATGTAGGCCCTTTTTTTTTTTCAAGAAACTGTAACAGTAACTTTAACGGAGTTTCAATAAATTGTTCTCACCATTCCAACGATGTATATATTTGCCATGTCTGTCTTCATCAAAAATAATATCCATCTCTTTCATGTAAATAGTGATATTCACTCTTATTCAACGATGAGTCATTACCACATCCACACAAGTTTCCATGAATCAGAAATTTTATACTAAAGTCCAATGGCATTCAAACTCATTGAAAACGAGTGATAAATTATGTAGTTTCAAATAAAATATTCTTGCTATGTAGTTTCAAATTAAAACTCAAGATCCTCCCTCTAATGAGGTGATATTATTCATTTAATGAATTTTTTAATGATAAGCAGGTGTATTGCATTGTGTTTCTCTTACAAACTTTAGTCGAAATGCTCTCTTTTTAAGCATGTACATAGTGTTGAAATGTACATCAATTTTGTACTTCTCTTTGTGTTTGACAATTCCTATACCTACATGGTAGTCATTGGCCATTGTTTGGTCAGTGGACAATAAAATATTATTAATTCACAGGCACTATGGACATGGCAACAACCAAAATGCTTAGTGTTCATGTTGAGGCCCTACTTCCTCCAACGTCAATTGAGCTGGATCTTCCCCAGAATGTTCAGGTGGCAGCACTGATTGGCATAGGGTTAGTTTACCAAGGAAAGGCTCATAGGCACATAGCTGAAGTTCTTCTCTCAGAAATCGGTAAGTCTAGCTGCATTATGAGGGTTAGGCAGGCGATGTGCTCACCTGCTTACTCAAAGGTCATGGGTTGGAGTCCACAACTAGGAGTTGGAGTCATGGGTATCATGTGAACTCTGGTGGTTGGGCCACCAGCATAGCTCCATAGACCTTTGGTCATTTTTCGTCATATTATTTTAATATCTAACTTTTCTCAGTAGCAGTTTATCTCATAAGATTTTCAATTGAAGTTGGTAGATCAGCAATTAGTGTGTTTGATGGGTGTAAAACTTTGAACCCTAGACATGTAAGTGGAATTGATGCAAAGTGTGCAATCAAATGTTTGGTATTTCCAGGTTGAGTATGCATAAAAATGAATGTATATACATAGCAATAGACAAGGCCTTTACTATGCGTTTATGTAAACTCAGTAAAATGTGGGTATTTTCTTGAGGCTATTGTTGATCAGCACATTATTGAATAATCTTTTTTCAGGAATACTTTTTCATTGTCATTTAAATCAATGCATTTCCTTATCCCAAGCTCAATGCATGGAGTATGGACATGGAAGTCAGAAGTCCTTATTTAATGCCAACCTCAAGAGGAAATACATTGATTTGACCACATTTGGGGTGCTTCTAATGTGAGTGGAAAGGGTTTTGGTGAGGCTGAAAATCTATGTAAAAATGAATACTCTTCCATTGCTTGGTGACAGGGAGGCCTCCTGGCCCTGAAATGGACAACTGCTTTGACCGTGAATCTTTTTCACTGGCGGCTGGGTTGGCCCTTGGCCATGTTGTTCTCGGGCTGGGCTCATCAGAGTCAGATGACAACAAGCGTCTCCTCTCGGGTGGTCTTGCAGATCTTCACATTCCGGACACCCTCCACTACTACATGGTTGGTGGGCATCGGAGACCTCTCACAGGTGAGCCATGCAAGTCAGGGGGTTCTGGAAGATCCCCTCAGTTAAAATACTGACCTCTGCATTGTGGTGTAAAATTGGGGTCACTTGTTCTGTTTTAGTGCAAGGAAATTTGTTCAGCTGGGAAACTGTGCGAATTGATCATGCTATTCCTAAAGCTGTGCCTAACCATAATATAATATAATGGATACCTTCCTGAGTCACCTGGAATTTTCCATGCATACCTTTGCCTTTGTGGTGTCTAAACCAAGTGTTGATGATGATTAACCCAGTCTCCTACAGAACTCAATTTCTTTCTCCCCATGATCAATTCTTGATCCTAAACTGTAGTCCCCCACCTCATCATCATCTCTTCCTTCATCTGCCATCACATTCCAGTCCCCAATCACTATCAAATATTTCCCTGCAGGAACACACCCTATTATATCATATAACTGGCTATGACTGGCTGAATAATTTACTGTGAATTACTTTAGAATGATAACGTCTGTTTGAAAACATTATTCAAAACATCATTATTATGGATTACTTGTTTGCTTCGACTTTGTTAGATAGAGGTCAATGTCAACAAGTCTATTAATTTCACTGCAATAGCATGGGTAACCTAAGCCTTAGTGTAAGGTAGACCTTGCTCATTGATATGTGAATTAATCATTCAAAATTCCTGATTTTTTACATATTGCATATGTATATTTTATGCTACTTAATTATTGGACTATGGTCTTATGATATGGACTTTGGACACTGTAATCCAGGGGTAGAGCATTGGACTACTGACTGGAGTGCCCTGGTTTTCTTCCTTGGCATGACTCTCTCAGGACACCTTCACCTGAGCTGTGTTTTCTCTGGGTACCAGAACTTCCTAGGAAACCTCCATAGGTGACACAGGGAAAGAAACTGTCTCCTTCTACCCTGATTTTTGAATTTCACCTACCATTGGGCTTAGCTTTTGGTGAACTCAACTGGGTTTGAGTTTTTTAATTTTTCCCTTTTGGCACCAACTGTACATATGAGAATAAGTCAACTCACTCACTCATTTGTGGGTCCAGAGGTGGTTAGTTCTTTGACATAGTTACTAATACTTCCACACTTGTCAAATGATTTTCATTATTGTATTTCAGGTGCACAGAAGGAAAAGTATAAAACTCCGAGCTATCAGATCCGGGAAGGGGACTCTGTCAACATAGATGTGACAAGCCCAGGGGCAACTTTGGCCCTTGGAATGATGTACTTTAATTCAGGGAACAGGTTGGTGGTTTCAGATTCAACCTTCAGAAGGCATGCGTTCACTCTCCATGAATTGGAAAAAAATCAGCCAAGTTGGCAATAATAAACTACATACTATATGCATGATTAGGAGATGACACTTGATTGATTCTAGGGCAGTAGCTGATTGGATGAAGGCCCCAGATACTCAGTACTTGCTGGATTTTGTGAGACCTGACTTCCTGATTCTACGAACGGTGGCAAGAGGATTGATTTTGTGGAATGAGGTATACCCAACAAGTAATTGGGTTGAATCACAGATTCCAGATTCCATTAGGCCTTATTGTCTCCGGAAGCCATCTCCAACGGAGGAAGCTGAAATTGACTATGAAACCATGAAGTAAGCAAAAGTTTGTATTCTTCTTCCTTCATTGTTATTTCAAGTTATATTGAGTTGGGTGGGGTGGAGTAATTTCATTTTGACGTCATCCGTTGGAAGGAGTGAATTTTTTGTTTTCCAGTTCAATTTAATGAAGTAATAGAAAAATGTGGTTCTTTGGTCAGGATGACCTGGAATGCTCTAAAATTGTTGAAATCAGAAATAAGCTGCAACACTGAATCGATTTCAGTGTTTTTTTTTCTCCATTAATGAAAAAACCAATAATCAGGAATCAGTTCCATAGATTCAATTATGAATGTGGTTGTGAAAATCCAGTTCTGATTTGAATTGTTTCTGTGTACAATTCACTTTTCAACATGACCCTCAAGCATAAATTCGAGGACTTTGAAAGGACATTTTTATCTTTTCAACAGCATACATTAATCCATTGTTATTAACCAAATTAATTTAAAATTGGTAATTTATCTCCATTGATATGATGGACACCAGCTTTCCAATGATATCATTTCTGCCTTTTTTTTCAATATTGATTGGCTCTCTACATCTTAGCTAATTTCAAGCATATCTTTTCCTCTCCAGTCAGGTTTATTGCAACATAATGGCAGGAGCATGCATGGCTATCGGCCTAAGGTTTGCTGGATCTGCAAATGATGAAGCATTCCACACCCTGCTGTTTTATGCTAAGATGTTCACGTCACTGACCATCAAGTCAATATCAGAATTAGTGGGGAAGTCGACAATTGAAACATGCCTCAATGTCATCGTCTTGTCCTTAGCAATGGTTTGTATATCACTACATGGCTAACTTGTAGTAGCTAAGACTACAGCTGAAGATATTTAAAAGAATTGCAAGATGTTTGTTGGTTGATATTCAATAGGATATTGTTGGGAATGAATGGTAATCTGGCCCCTGTTAATTTTAATGTCAGCTTATGGTGATAACCAAAATATATATTATTTACTTCATTGACATATTTTCTAAGCTCTATAAAATTATTGGTGTGTTTCCTCCTCTAATACAGTCTATTTACCAATTTTTACATACCAAAGTGTTCAGTAAATTAAAATTAATGTTAAGATTTTCAAGCATATAATGTAATAAAATTCACACTGGCAGGAATTACGTTTTGTTACAGGACATTATCACAAAAATAAACCTTGTTAATATCCATGGGTCATTTAAATAAAGGAAGAAGACCCATAGAGTCCCGAACAGAAGAGTAAATTGACCTGTGAATATTAACAATACCTCTGCATATAATATTGTTCCTCTGAGTCTGGATATAATTGAAAATGTATATTTGCTAATTGTACCTAAACTTTCATTTATTTTTTAAGCACATAATATTTGAAATTTTTAAAAAAATCAGGTTATAGAGGTGATGAAATTCATAGTAATTTTTGTGAATAGCGGTTATTAATTGAGATCACTTCTTCATAAACATTATAATGACTTAATCATGATAATTATGCAGATTGTTTTCATAAAAGAATTTAGAGTAAAAATATTTTGGGACCTAAATTCACTGAGCTCAAATTTATGTAATGCTGGAATATGCATGCAGTGGAATCTACTATAAAGAGGATTGTATATAATTAGTGTTGATAAACATATGCACAAGATAATTTTAATTGACATATGATTTACATGTATGAGGGGTTATCATAAACTCTTAATTAAAACCTAAAAACAATCCGAATAGAAACTTACTGTGTTTCCGGGCTCATAAGATGCACCCTGTTTTTTCAGGTAGAATTCACGAAAAATAATTGAATCAAGCAGAAAAGGATCAAAGTATTTTGGTATTAACACCTAATACCAAGAAAATTGAATTGTTTTCTTTAAAAAATATGCAGTCACACATATATCAATGTTTATTCATCATAGAATCCCAGTAATTCATCATTGCTGGACCAAAATGCCTTTCAGCTACCTTGTTTCTATGTTCTGAAGCATAATTCACAAATTAAAGTTTAAATGCAATACTGTCAATCTTCTCTCTTAAGATTCTAATAGGTTATTATCGTTTTAACTTTTTATGTGTCACCTAGTTTCTGTGATTGTTTTGTTGTTACTGAAATTTGTATTAAAAGCAACCATTTTCTGTGCCTTTACAACTCTCTCATACTACTTGGCTGACTTTGACAGGAGAGAGATACAGAGTAGTGTACGTATGAATGTAAGCATTAGCACAGGAGTGATATCCCCATTTTCCCAATGCATATTAAGTTTCAAGGGAGCACTACATGTGAGATAAAACCAATTATGATTTATTTGGGAATTTTTTTAGGAAGTACTTTCAACAAAATATTAAAACTGTGTTGGTTGGTTACTGCTGACTAGAAATAGTGATATTATTGACATTTTTAATAAAGGCAACCATTTTCTATGCCTGATGCAGGATAAAATACTTAAAAGCAAGCTTATTTTTGGTGAATCAGCTTGCGCATATAGGTTAAAGTTCTACACATAGTAGCCCATAGTGGCCTAGCCCATAAGATGGAGGCTGATTTTAGAGTACGTTTTGGAGTAAAAAAAGTGTTCTAATTGGCTGGGAAATATGGTACTTTTTGTTTGTTATTCTTAAACTTCTCTTCATAGTCACCATCCAGAGCTTTACGTTTCTGCTATCGCGTCTTGACCTTTTGCAGGCCCTCATTGTAGAACTCAGCAGATTGCATATAAACTATTGTTCCACCTCTTGAATGATATAATTTGTGTTGTCAAATCTCCAACGCTGAAAATATTTTTGGAATAAGAAATAATAAAAGAGTTCCTAGAAATAAGAAAATGTAGCTTGGGGCAAGATCGGGAGAATAGGCCAGACCTTGCAAAATTTCAGGGCCTCATCACTTTGATTACCATTTGCACCATGGTCGAGATAACGTGGCAAGCTATGGTTGTGATAGCAGACCCTGCTGTGTTTGCTTCTGAAAAGGAGTCAGTAGTTGTGGAACCTAGTGTGCTGTCACCTTTTACATTTGCAGTTCTTTCTGAATAATTTTCCACACGCTGCCGTAGCTAATATCATGATGATTTGGATGGTTGCTCTTTGGTCTAACAGGATTAAGTCCTCCACTTTCTTTACTGTGGCACTGTTGTCCATGAGTGACGGTCTTCTACTTCTTGGATCTTCTGTGAGTGACATGTGGCCAGTTTGAAAGTTCTTTTTCCACCTCACAACACTGTCATGATGGGCTATCATTTCCATTAGTGACCATCTTTTCATCTTGGAATTTCTGGGTTCTGTAAGCTTTCAAATTAAGGAATTTAATCACACTTAATTTTCTCCATATTGTGAGTTACTTCAATCTACAGCTTCCTGGAGTAAAAAATATCAACATTAATAGCTGTAATTTTTAAATATGAACATAATGATCAATTAAAATGCAGACTAAATTTGATCTAGATATCTTTTTTATTTCTTAGTATTATTGCAAAAAAATTATACCCCCATGTACAGTCAATCAGTAATAGCAAGGTCTCCTTGGATTTCCCATTTTCATGTTTCACTCAAATATGAAGGCAGGGCCTCTATGTATTCAAGGATGCCTCAAACTCTAGGCTGAAGTCAAAGACCTACTGAATGAAACTCGCCCCAATTTGTCTGGGAGAATAATACCTTACTTGACCAATGTTTTGTGCCAACTATCCAATGATATTTCGACCTCTTGCCAATTCTCAGGTGATGGCTGGGACTGGGAATCTGGAGGTGATGCGTGTATGTCGGCACCTGCGAGGCCGAGTGGGCATCTCCTCTCCTAGCTCCACTGCTGCAGGGGCTGCTGGTGACACTGGAACTGCAGCTGGCACTGCAGCGGCTGGTACTGCTGCTGCGGGTACCGGTGCCGCGGGTGCTGGAGGAGCTGCCGCAGGTGCCACGGGCGCCAGTGGGGGTGGGAGCAACAGCGTGGTGACGTATGGCTCTCATTTGGCAACGCACATGGCACTTGGACTGCTCTTTCTCGGAGGAGGGCGATACACTCTGTCAACATCGCCACCAGCAATTGCAGCGCTCCTCTGTGCCTTCTTCCCAAAGTTCCCGACACACAGTAATGACAACAGGTGATTCAGCGTCTTCCAGACAACAGCAGTTTGGCTTTCTGAATTTCTTTGTGACTAAAGCTGTTCACAAGATGATTCACTTGCTTACTTAACCTAAATCATTCCAGCAGTTAGTATAATAATGGAGATGTATAATTTATATTTATTGCCAGTGGGAGATAAGAGTTCTACAGCCACATTGCTTCTTAAAGTTCATTAACTAATATAAGACCCTGTCATTCCTAAAGTAACAATTTATGAAAGATTAAACCAACATCAACAGCTGTTAGTAGTAGTAATGGTTGAACATTAATGGAAGCAATAAAATTTAACCAGTAAAATATGTGCTGGGTAGGCCGTATTACTACATTTGTACCTCAGGGATTTTGAAATGGATCTGTTCACATTTGTGAATAGGATGATGTGTACTGCCATTCAATATAATTGATGTGGCCAGTGTATAGATATATTACTCACTGATGCAGCATAATGAGATGCTTATTGTCAGAAATTATCATCATTAACTGATATTTTCAATCAAGCCCTTTGAAATATCTCTTACTTTCTTTACAAAGTGTTTAATCACTGCTTGATTCTCAAATTTTTTCATCTTCACAAATCACTACATGTGAACAACTACAGAGAAGCGTCTACTCCATAGATCTCTTCCCAGAACACTGATATGATATGTGGGAAAATCGTTGCGCTAGCACTAACATCTGATGATGATTCCAAGAACCTTTCAAACTACACTTGTACATGAATTAACTTAGAATAATTGATTATTATTATAAGATAGCTAATGTGATTAGCTAGATGTGTTCCCAAAGTACATCCATTTTTCATTATAGATTTTTAAAATTTCTGTGAAGTTATGCCCAACTGTTACTTTATATGGAAGCACACAAGTTGCAAGGTTTTTTTGCTAATCTAGATCTGGTAGGTGTGCACAGACCATTTCTCTTAATGAATCTGTTGTACCAGAACATTATTCTGGAAAAATCCACAACAGATGCATCCCTATTGCTTATTTTCTTGCTTAAATTATAATCATTTTTGTTGAAACAGTAATCATGTTCATTCTGTGAGTAACTCCGTCATTGCTTACCAATCCTAGCAAATTACTAGTCTCAGGGAAGTCATCTGTAAAGTTTTTTCCAGTGATTGTTACGATGCATTTTTGTTATTTTCATGCATTAAGAGCTAAGTTATAATTTAAAATATGATAGAATTCATTTTAATTCTGTCAATTTTAAGAATTATATTTTAAGTTATTCATCAAATTATTATTTTATCAAAAATATTTTTGCTCCTGTGCAAAATCATGCCCAATAAATTTGTTCACTTCTCAAAGAAATGATGAACCATCATAGAAACTGACACACAAGTAGGTTTCTCTAAACAAGTTTGAAGTGTCTTTTTAAACTTGAACTCTTCTCATTCTACCTACTTACATCTCTCATTAATACCAAGTTAAAGTTATTGTCATGTGGATTCCCTTTTGTTTGTAGAATTAACTTCTAACATCTCAAGTTTTATTTTGTTTTGTCTACTGAAATTAAAGTACAGTAAACTCGCAATTGTCTGTGTTTGCAGATTATCCATGCTGCTCTCTCTTCCCAGAACTTCGAAAGTTTAATAAAATCACAACTCTAAAGAAAAAAATGCTTTCAAACTGCAATTTACTTTTTTAAAAATACCAGTTTGAAGTCTCTGGGCTTTATAAAATGTTCTTAATTTCACAAAATCAAGAGTTTTCAATGGTCTTTAATGTTTCAATGTAAACATACTGAAAGTGAAAATTTTCTTATAGCTCTTATAAAATAAATACCATAAGCACACATAGCGAAAATAGCATAACAAAAATGCTCATTTAGTTTGGAATCAAATTATAAATAAGACTATAAAAACTGTTTTTTTACTTATATGTATGGTTTTTTTTTCATAATTTTTGACTAACAAGGTACCATCTGCAGGCCTTGCGGCATCTTTATGTCTTAGCAGTGGAGCCTCGATTGCTTCTCCCACGGGACATAGACAGTGGCAGATTGTGCTATGCCCACCTAACTCTAGTCTTCCTCGACTCTTCACCCTTTCGGGAGCAGACCATAACAAATGTCAAAGCCCCTTGCCTTCTTCCAGAGTTGGACCTTCTAAAGGAGGTGAGTATCCTAATGTCTCTCCATGTAGAATACATGTATGACCTTAAGGTGGTGGAAGGACTTGTGCATTCTGAAGACCCCTTGAGCCATGCTGTTGGCAGCAATGATAATTGCTACTGGCACAGTCACCCATGCTATACATAGTACTTTCACTAATAATTGGTTGAAGAGTAGAAATCGGACAAAAGAAAGTCCATACGGAATCTCTCTCTCAGTGAGGTGGCTGCAAAGGAATCTGACAACAGTAGGGTGGCCATTTGAGTGATTTGTTCACATTATAAACACTTTTGAGGAAGCAATGGGAAGCCACATCAGTTAATCATCCCATGAAACAATAATGAACATAGATTTGAGTAGGAATCCTGGCAGCTATGGGACTCAGCTCACTGGGCTGTGCTGTTCCCTCAAGTGGAAAATGTAAGACTTCCACAGTCTTCATCTCAGTAAATCCTTGCAATGTGAAATTGACACCAGCAGCACAGGAGACAGAGAAGAAGACCAAACTAGTTAGAATAAGAACTTGGAGTGTTGGAACAATGTTGAGGAGAGAAAAATTAGATAATATAAAGCAAAAGTTCGAGAGGGGGAATGTGTATATTTTACGTACATTCGAGGTGAGATGGAAGGATAGCGAGGACTACTGGAGTGATAGTTATGGAATAATATACAGCGAAGGGGGACTAGAGCCAAGGAGGTGTTGCCGTAGTATTTTAACCAAAAGGTAGGAAGAAGCATGATAAATATGGAACAAGTGACTGACAGAGTATAATTAATAGAAGTAAAAGCAGAACCAATGAACTTGGTCATTGTTCAAGTATTCTGCCACAAAGCAATCACAGGAAGGAGGAAGAAGTCAATGGGATATGGAATCAGTTTTAGGACATAATTATGGGTATTTTTGGAGAGAAACATTTTATAGTGATGGGTTATTGGAACGCGGCAGTAGTTGAAGGAAGAAATGGTAGTGAGTTGGGGGACTACGGTTTAGGAACAAGGAATGACTCTGGGGTGAAAGTAATTGAGTTCTGCAGGAGACAGGGTTTAATCCTAAAGAACTCTTCATTTAGACACCATGAATGGACATACATACAAGTATGTGTATGAATGTGTGTGTCCATACATGGCAAATACCAAGGGATTTGGGGTTAGGTTAGTTAGACTATAGTATGATTAGACATTGGTTTAGGAACAGCATGATTAATTTGCACAATTTTCTGGATGCAGATGCAGGTTTAGTCCATAATTTATGACTAATGAAGTATAAAGTCAGAACAAAGGGTATAAAAGAGGGAAGACGGTTGAGGAAATGGAAGGTTTAACTAAGATGAAAAGAAAGGAGTACTAGGTGACAGTAGAGAAAATTGTGAGTGAGAATAGGGGAACAGGTA
Source organism: Hetaerina titia (assembly GCA_037158775.1). Lineage (NCBI taxonomy): Eukaryota > Metazoa > Arthropoda > Insecta > Odonata > Calopterygidae > Hetaerina > Hetaerina titia. The sequence goes on along the minus strand of CM073778.1, from coordinate 9,525,641 downwards.
CAAAAGAAGAAAAATGGAAACATATCTAAATAAGAATATCAAAAGCTACTACTGGAACTGTGTGAAAAGTAGCTAAGAAAAAGACAAGGAAACCATGGATTACAGATGAGATGATTGAAAGGCAGATGGCTGAAGGGAATGAGAGAATGTTAACAAAATTAATTGGAATAAATTGCAAAAACAGAAACAATAAACTGAGGCTGGAAACTAATAGGATGAAAGATGCTCAGGAATATGGCAAGCTTACAAAGGAATGGTGAAATTGGTTTATTGTGCAGAACAGTGAATGCAGTGTGAAATAGGAAAATCCATGCAATCAAAGAAAAATCATTTATGAAACCAGTAAAGATTCAAGAGAGATAGAAAGAAAAGATGCCTATGATTTCTATGGTCAGGAAGATTAGCCAAAGGATAATGTGATGTAGACAGGAATAGCTAAGGTCTTGAGCATACTTGATTGCAAGAGAGAAAGAACATTAAGGGAATTAGAATCAAATAAGGCCATGGGGTAGATTCCCTCAGAGCTTCTTAATGAAGGAAGAGGGCTAATTCATAGCATGGGCAAGGGAGGAATTTGTCCAAAAGATTTTATCTAATCAGTTTTAGTTCACATCCCAAACAAGAGAAACTGAGTCTAAAGTGTCCTATAAGACAGTAAGGTATTAAATTTGATTTCTTGTGCAGCTGAAGCGGTTCTCAGGATCATCAACAAGGGAATGGAGAGGAGGGCAAGTGATTTGACTGATGATCAGTTCGGATTCAGGAAGGGGAGAGGCAATAGGGGAGGTAATGCCATAGCAGTAATGAGATCACTAGCAGAAGTGATTAAAGAATTTAATTGTCCATTTGATAGATTTCAAAAAGGCATTTAATAAAGTAAACTGAGAAAAACTACTTAATGTATTGCAGAAGATAGGAGTGGATTAGATGGAGGAGACTTGCACACAACCAATTCATATCTCAGACTGCTCAGGTGTGAGTGACGGATGGAGAATCCAGATGGGCAATGTTAGGAAGAGGAGTTAGGCAGGGATAAAATGGATGAAGATGCCCAAAGCAGTGCATATTCATTCTTTTGACTTATTCAGTTGTTGGATCCCTTTATTGTATCATCATTTTAATGAGTAAAATGTCTGTAGCTTGTTTTATTTGTTGTACACATCCATGTTCATTGTTTCTAACACTAGTAATATTTTATTTTCATCAAAAGGTGAGAGTTGAAGATGATCGGTATTGGAGTATAATCTTCCACCGAGAGAGAAATTGGGACCAACTCAAGTGAGTGTTTCATTGTGCTCAATTAAATGTCATAAAACCTGTAGAGAATTGGATGCATTTAAACATACTTTGATGCAAGTCTGTCTGAATATTCTATATTTTGTATGGTTTTTGTAAATGAATTAACTGGTGATATTAAGGGGGAATACATAATGTGTGTGTGTGTATGTTACTGCGTGTATTTCACAGCAGCACACTGTTCACTTAAATCTGCTATGATGAAAAACGAGGAGCAAGCGAAACTGCTTTTACAAAATAAAATTGTTGTGACCGACCTTGACCTTCCCAGATGACAGCAATGCCTTCCTAGAACTTGTAGCAAGTTGCACTATGTTCACGTAGTGGAAGAAAAGTGCACTGCTTAAGTTCGGTCAACCGTAGCCCTATTCTAGTTATATTTGTGTGTCCCCTTGTGTGTATGTGTGTGTATGTATATATTATTATTAGGTAATCTACCATTTAAGGTAGGTTTTTGGATGGACACAACTATCAAATAAACATTTTGTGACTCCCCACCTATCAAACTAATCTATATCAGGTCCCTCTTCATCTCAGTGTACTTCTTTCCTCCCTTCATCCCGTCCAACATCCCTACCCTGCTCCTGCCCTTACCTCGCTTGCCCAACATTCTCCCCTCTATTACCTTCTTCAACATTCCACTACCGCTCAATGCGCCTTTCATCCATTTTTTCTGCCTCCATAGGAAATCTCCCAACAAACCCCTCTCCTCACCCACCATCTCCAGTACTTCCTCATATGTTTTCCTTTCGGTCCATTTCACCTTCTCCATTCTTCTCCACACCCACATTTCAAAAGCCTCCAATCTACGTCTATCCTCCTGCTTCAGTGACCACGTTTCCGAGCCGTGCATAGCTACGCTCCATATCAGAGTTTTTACGAGTCATGTCTTAACATCCCTACTCAACGTCCCCGTCATCAGCTCCCTCCTCCTTGAGAAAGCCTCCTTGCCTAGCGCAATTCTTCTCCTTACGTCCCTACCACTTTGACCGTATTGGTCCAAAACACTTCCGAGATATGTAAACTGCTCTACCTGCTCTATTCTTTCCCCGCCTATTTTAATATTTAGCTTAGCCTTTTTCTTTCTGGAAAATCGCATTACCTTTGTTTTATTAATATTGATTCTCATCCCATATTTATCGCACTGAACCTCCAATTCACTCAGCAATGCTTGCAACCCCTTGGCTGACTGAGCAACTAATGCTTGGTCATCAGCAAACCTAACCGATTTTACGAATTCCCCTCCGACTTTCATTCGTACCTCCAGTTCTTCCCATGCCTCTTTAATCATTTCCTCCACATATACGTTGAACAGCACCGGTGACAATGGGCAACCCTGCCTTACCCCTCTTCCTAACACTGCCCATCCGGACTCTCCGTTCCCCACTCGCACCTGAGCAGTCTGAGACATGTACAGGTTGCGGATCAGTCTCCTGTCCCTCCAATCCATTCCTATTTTCTGCAATACACGCATTAATTTTTCCCAATTCACTCTATCAAATGCTTTTTCGAAATCTACAAAACAGGCAAAAATGTCCTGATTGTATTCTATATTCCTCTCGACTAGTGATCTCATTACTGCAATGGCATCATGCGTACCTCTTCCTTTCCTGAACCCAAACTGATCATCCCCTAAGTAATCATTTGCCTTACTCTCTATTCTTTTGTTGATGATCCTGAGAATAACTTTAGCTGCGTGGGATATTAAACTTATTGTTCTGTAATCCTCACATGACGAAGCCTTTGCCTCTTTTGGAATAGGAACTAACACCGATCTCACAAAATCTTCCGGCCAGATTCCTTCCTCATAGATACTACGAATCAGTCCATATATGGCCTTCTTCCCACCTTTCCCTAACCATTTCAACATTTCTACAGGAATATTGTCCACCCCCACGGCCTTATTTGCTTTCATCTCCTTTAATGCCCTTTCTATTTCATCGTCGAGGATGCCTGGACCTAAGCTATCTTCTTCTACGTCATGTTCCTTTTCTATGTCTAACCTTGTCGGCCTAAGTTCTTTACCATACAGTGTTTCTATATATTCCTTCCATCTCTCTTGGATTTTTCCTGGTTCAACTATTATCTTACCCCACTTATCTTTAACTGTTAGCACAGATCTTGCCTTCTTACTTCCCGATAATAACTTAACCTTGCTGTATAGAGCACCAATTTCACCCTTCTTCTGTAAACTTTCCATATCCTCGCATTGCGTTTTCCACCATTCTTCTTTTGCTTTATTTGTGGCCCTTCTCAATTTATTGTTTAACTCTTTGTACTTCATTTTGCCTAACTCTGTGTTTACATTCTTCCATCTTCTTCTCTCATCCATCTTTGCAATCATCTCATCCGTGACCCATGGTTTCCTTATTCTTTTCCCCTTAACGGTTCCTATAGTGTCTTTTGCTGCTTCCGATATCCCTTGCTTGATACATTCCCATTTTTCTTCGATTGTACTCAGTTCTTTACTGTCATCCATTATTTTCTCTACAGCCTGCTGATACTCCTTCCTCGTTAATCCCTTTAATGCTTCTACGTTCCATTTCCTAACCCGCCGCCCTTGCCTTATCTTCTTGAAATGGAAGTTGCATTTCATAACAACTAAATTGTGGTCAGAGTCCGCATCCGCTCCTGGGAAACTGTGCGAATTTATCACACTGTTCCTAAACCTGTGCCTAACCATAATATAATCTAACTGATACCTTTCTGAGTCACCTTTTGTGCATGTATACCTTCGCCTTTTGTGATGTCTAAACCATGTGTTGGTGATGACTAACCCCTGTCTCCTGCAGAATTTGTGAGAGTGTGTATATATATATAAATATATATATATATATATGTAATAGAGGTGAGAATGTTGGGCCAGCGAGGAAAGGGCAGGAACAGGATAGGGATGTTGGACGGGATGAAGGGAGGAAAGAAGTACACAGAGATGAAGAGAGACCTGATGTAGATTAGGTTGCTGGATTCGGTTTTGTTTGGAGTTACAAAATGTTTATTTGATATCTGTGTCCATCCAAAACCTACCTTAACCGGTAAATTACCTAATAATAATAATATAAAACCATAAACACAGTAATCAACCCGAAGGCCGGTTTAGTAGGTGATGGTAGAGCTCACCCATGTACTAAGCCCAACGGCATGTGAATATTCGCACATCAGGTTAGGGGGACCAGTTCTTTTCCCTGTGCCGGTTATGGTTTCCCAGGAAGATCTGGTACCCAAAAAATCAACTAGCTTGGGTGGAACTGCAGGTGCCCAGTGTCTTGCCCGGGAATCGAACGCGGGACCCTCCGGTCAGTAGTCCAACGCTCTACCCACTGGACCACCGCAACCCGTATATATATATATATATATATAAATATAATGTATGTATGAATATGTATATATATAAATATAATGTATGTATGAATATGTATGTGTATATATATATATATATATATATATATATATATATATATATATATATATATATATAAATATAATGTATGTATGAATATATAGATATATATATACATAAACATGAAAAAATATATGCATATAGAAATAGATATAAGGAAAGGGGATAGGAAAACAGAAATATTTTTACATTTGTGATTCGTCTTTTATGTGTTTTCCTATCCCCTTGCCTTATATCTATTTCTATGTGTGAAATAATATTTGTTCACCGAATGGCGGGATTTCGTGTTTGAAATGTATATCTATTTTTGCACGCACTTGTGATCTCGTTGTTTCCACCTTCCCCACCTCTCCTGTGTTAGTCTTTTATATATGTTCCTATCCCTTTTCCTTATATCTGTATCCATGTGAATGTACTGGTTGAACTCTACCATCACCTTTCAAACTGACCTTCAGATTGATTACTGTATTTATGGTTTTTGTATATATGCATAAACCATAAACACAGTGATCAACATGAGGGTAGGTGTGGTAGGTTCAAAAACTGTTGTGCATGACATTTTTATGCCTGAATTTTTTCAGAGCAATTTTTTGTCATAAATGCTATTAAGTCAAAGTTAATTTATAACCCTTTTAATTACTCTTATCTTGTTTAATGATACATTCTTTTGACTGCTTACTCAGTTTTTGTTTTTGCACCCTTATATTTTGAGCCTACAGTGGTGCTTTTTAGTAGCATTAAAGTTTAGGCATTCATGAAACATGAATATATTCCATTTGTTTCAATTCCAGGAGCATGCTGCAGAACATGCAAGGGCTCTATGTTCAGCAGAAAGCTGGATGCCTGTCATATACTGAAGATCCTCATGGCTTTCAAAGTTTACTTGCCCAGACACTGACATCAAACATGTCAAATTGTTGGTCAATACCTGTGAGTATTAATATTAAACTGTTGATAACCTTGAATGGTGAACCTTCAGAATTCCACTTTGGGGGATCCTCTCATCACATGAAAAAATATTTCCGACTCAAAAAAAAAAGATTTTTATAATAATAAAACATGTTTCATTAAGAAATCTCATGTAATTAATGTGTGCCGAACTCAACATTTTGCAAACGCCATGCATTTACATAATGGAAACAGTGACTTTCAGGCAGAAAAACCATAATTCCTTCGAAAAAAATTCAATTTCAATATTGACAATACAAGATATTTGTAACTTATTCATTTTAATGGCTATAGAACATCAAAAATCCCCAACAGCATCGCACACCAAGGATTCAAACTATCTAGCTAACTACCATCTGCAATTAAATGCGTAGAGCACAGGAAATACCAACTGTGTATGTTTAAAAGATATTCTACAAAGAGGTTTGTTCTATAATATCAGTGAATATATAGAATATATGGTGTAAATACTTTGTTTTTATCTCTAAATCAGTTATTGTATATAAATCATTTTGTATATTGCATTTCATATGTGCTTTAACATTGCTATTTTCTGAAGTTTGCCTTCCTTTTGTTTCCCTCTCATATGAATCAATGAAAATGTATTTTGCCTATGGAAAAATAAAGCCACTATTACTATTTAAAAGATTTAGACCCTGGCACAATGTTTAGTTCAGCATATACTGATTTCGTGGGAGTTCGAAATGGTACTGGCTTAATTATTTTTGAAATCGTTTTCTACATCTTAAATATTTTTTCCATAAAGATGGAACTATCCCCCAAAGTGGAATTCCGAAGGCAATCCTTGAGTGGATATAACCATACTAGGCAACCTGAAGAACTTCCAGGGGTGGGGAATTAGCCAAAATATGCATAGTTAGATATTATGATTTAGTACATATTAGCTAAAACAATAATGGCTCATGTGATACCAACTACAGAGAATACTCCCCAATCAATGCATTTTTGTATTAAATAGAAGCAGATTACCATATTATATCTGTGTAAGAATAAACAGGATGGGTAAGGGAAGCATATCTCATAATTTCCTTCATTCAAGAGAAACCCAATCCCCAATATTTGTAAATTTTTCCCCCTCTCTGTAGAATGATATTAGGTTTCATAATGAATGCATGTGGACCAGAAAATGACCCATAAATTTAGTATTTTTCATAAGAATGCCCCTAGCTGCTAATTTCAATGCTACTTCTTAGAAATAATTTGTACTATTTACAGACAATCCTAATATGATTGGAATTCAAAATGTCAATCAAATTGTTATTTTCAGTTAATTTATTCCCTCTTTTGGTTCCTCTATTTCCAGCCTGAATCAATTTTTGCATTTACTTCGGACCCATCCATCATTACGTTTGTTCAGTATTTCATGAGGCAAGGGAATCAGTTTTTCTTCAAAGGCCAAAAGGCTGGTGGTGGCTATGGGAACCAATCGGCAATGACCTTCAATGAAGCAAGAGAGGAGGAAGAACTGAAATTAATGCAGTTCATGGCAAGCATAGTCTATGAGCAGGTCACCCTTGACAAGCCATTCTTTCTTCAGCTGTGGATTATGTTTTTCATGGTAAGTGACTTTTCTTTTATATATTTATTTTGAATTTTATTTATTTTTATATATAAAAATGGGGGATCGGAATGGTGCATTGGCTAACATACTGGCTTCCCACCATAAGGGCCCGGGTACGAATCCTAGTGACGATAGACATTTTTCAGTGGTGTCTCAATTCCTACTTGAAGTGCTTTGTGGAGGGCACTTTGAGTGAGTATGCTGTCTGTCGGATGGAACGATAAGTTGCGGATCCCTTGGCACATTTCGTTAAAAGCAGGCAGGCTAATTGGGTTTCTCTACAACCTTCATCCTTGATTTTTGGAGGTCCTGCCACCTTTGTCAAGGCAAAGAAGGAAGGAATTGAGTCTTCCTGAATTGAGCTCAGTTCCTTCTCTTCCTTGAGAAAGGTGACTTGACCACTTCCCTGGTGCACGATTCTAGTGAAATTTTCAGGGGTCTGACAACTGAATTCCTGACGTGATGAAAAACCCACAGAGACTTCACTAGAATTCTGTCAATTGCTGTTTCATGTTTGCAAACTTTTCTATGCAGTCATTAATTCCACAGGATTTCTTTCAGTTCATGGTTTTGATGAAAGACTGTTTTGAAATCTAATAATACTCCTCACTTTGATTTATCATTTCCTTCTAAGTTTAAGATGCCATGTATGAATTCAACCTTCCAGATATTATATGGGCTATGTTTATAAAAATCTTTGAACCTCTAGAAAGTGTCTGTGGCTTCCAAATTTATAAGTACGTATATTATATGTGTACGCCCAAGTAATTTTGCATGAGACAGTTGTCAGTATCTTTTAGCAATTTACTGGGTCTTGCTCATTTTCACTTAGGGTATTTTTTAGCTTTAAAATTGTGTACATATTCAATCAACTCTTTAGTTAATAAAGCAAAAGGGAACGTACTACGGCCGAATGAATGCAATGAATACAAGTTACCCAAAGCCGTACTCTTGGGGGCACTAGTTAGGGGACACGGGGGAGGGTGCAAAGAATAAGGATTAAAAAAAAAAAAAAAAAAACTGCACACACTCTCTCACTCCGGTATTTGCAGTGCAAATTGACCGTTGCAAGTCACGGACACACACGCACTCAGGGTTTACGGGGGAAAAAACCCCTCGCCAGGGACCACACACTCAGACAAGGCAAACCAAACCACACGCACTCCTTCACTCCGGTATATGCAGTACAAATTGACCGTCGCAAGTCGCAGACACACACGCACTCAGGGTTTACGGGGGAAAACCCCTCGCCAGGGACCACACACTCAGACAAGGCAAACAAAACCACACGCACTCCTTCACTCCGGTATATGCAGTACAAATTGACCGTCGCAAGTCGCAAACACACACGCACTCAGGGTTTACGGGGGAAGAAACCCCTCGCCAGGGACCACACACTCAGACAAGGCAAACAAAACCACACGCACTCCTTCACTCCGGTATATGCAGTACAAATTGACCGTCGCAAGTCGCAAACACACACGCACTCAGGGTTTACGGGGAATTAAACCCAACGGCAGGGACCCTTCACTCAGACAGAGAGACACTCTTGTGCCTAATGTATATCAACATGATTAAAACTGATGGCAAAGTAAATAGGACAGTAGCTATTTTCAACATTCAGAGTACCAGGATTTGAACCTGCAACAAGTAGCATAGTTTCAGGCGTGACATGGTAGTATTCTAACATAATAGAGAACAAATGGTAACCATTTTCCACTAGATATTGATATTATTACACAACCTGCCAGAAGATGATGCAATACATCAAAAGCAGAAGTACAATGAATCATTATCTAATGGGGAAGTGCATTTGTTCATTGTTATTTGAACGTGTGCCATGCTACTCCTTCCCTCCCTTGAGACAAAAATCTATTACAACTCCTTTTACCTATGATATCAGCATTGCAAACATAATTAAATGATTAGCCCCCTATTCATTTGAAAGTGGGTCTTTGGAGACCACTGTTTTGCCCTCTTTTTTACGTATGTATAGAAATTCCATAAGTGTTTACATTTTCAATTCAGAGTATTTTATTAATTGTCACATATTTCATCTGCAACATAGAGTTTGCTATGTAATGACATCAGTTTCACTTCGGATGTAGTTGGAATAGTTTTTGAGAATGTATGGAGTTTCAGTGGATGTACCCATTAACATAATTGTTACCATAGAATTATGTTAAATGAAGAAATAAAAATGTCTCTTGTGTGTGATAGTAAGGTCGACTGTGAAAATATTCTGTTATTCATGAGATGTTAATTTGATAGTAAAATCCACTTTTGTTTTTTTTCCTATTGTAGGCCCTGCAGAGTTTGAAATCAAATGGAAATGCAATGCTTACTTGGCAGCTAAAGCTACTTTTTGCTCATGGATTGAGTAAGAGAAATGACAAGGATGATGTACCTATAGTCAGTCGTGAACTGACCCTCACTGTCCGAAATAAAGTTGACAAAATCTTTGATGACTGTGAAAAAGGTATGAATAGTTCCTATACTTCTATTCTTGAATAGAATACCAAATGTACTTGTCACATTCACATACCACATACACTAAATTATGTATAGAAGCCATATGGTAAGCCAAAGTATTCTACCTCTCCTTTAGCTTCACTGTAATCCCTTATATTTCTTTCTGTTGTTATGTCTTTGTTTTGATATAATGTTCCCTTTACCGCTTGTGGTTTACCATTATTTACTGCTTCTTTGTAAAGGAAATATTTTGAAATGTTCTACCCAAAATACTTTCATTTGGGGTAGCATATATATGCACACACACTCACATATATATGTTTAAGGAAATGCCTGCTGTATTATGTTGAATGCAAAAAACATAGAGCGCTCAAAAAAAAAGGAAATTCACACGAGGGTTGATTTAAAGAGAAGTGTACATGCGTCATTGAATAAGCTTAAAAGGAAAAATAGAAAAACATTATTTTGCGTAGATTTATTTTATTGTTCAACAATAGTATCCTTTTAGCTAGATATACTTTTCCCAGCATTTTAAGTCAGCCAAAAAGTAGAGCCTTACCCCTAACCCTTGTGGCCCTCCCCCCTCTCCGACCCTTGATTTCCAGTGCATGTAGTGATGTCTCTTCTTGTGTTGAAGACAGCTAGTACCCAAAAATTTGGCATGAAAGTTGTGATCAGTTTTATTCAGTTTCTCTCGTTCCTATCTTTAAAGTATTTGCATAAATAGAGGTTGTTATAGTGTGAGTGCAGTTTATGAAATTTATGCTTGGAAGACACGAAAAGCTTAATTAATATCAGTATGTAGTTAGTCCTAATAAAGATTATTATTTGACTTAAGAGTATAAATTTTCTTACATTTTCATTTTGATTTAATAATTTACCTATATATTTTCAATCATTCTCTTGAAAAAGCAATGAATGTATGTGCCAACAGTAAATATACCTTAATAGTAATATGTTAATTATGCTAAAGTAAGATAAAGTAAAATATTACCTATACTTAACAATAATGACCTCTCTTTAGTCATGAATATTATATGACCAGGCAGCACAAAAACTGAATTCATGGAAAACAATTTGGGCAAATCTGTTTCATTTGAAATTTCTTAAGATTATAATGAATCACTAATTCCAAATTTTGTATTTTTGCAATTCTCTTTCAGATATGGTGCAATTATCAAGGAAATACTACATGGGTAACTTGAGTGAAAAGGAAGGATTTGTGGAACGACTTACTCAGTATCTTAATTTGTATGACCTGCCAAATCCATCTACATTTTCTCAAGTCCACAGTGGTGAGTTTGTTTGTTTCCTTCCATTTAAGCACTTTTATACTGAGCACTTTGTTTCTGTATACTGAAAACTCTCGTTTATCCATTTTGCAAATTACTCTCTTCCCAACTGCGCAAAGTTTTAATAAAATTACAATCATAAAGGTAATTGAATACTTTGCAACTTTGAAGTACTTTTAAAAAAAAATATAAGTGTGAAACACCTGGCCTCTCTTAAAAGTTTTTAATTTTACAGGATCAAAATTTGTCAGTGGTATTTAATGTTTAAATGTTGTCATTTTTTTACTAACCATTTGTTACTAACGTACAAGATGAGTTCAAAAATTAATGGGAATTTTAATTTTTTGGACAAAATATTTCTTTATTCTTATACATTGATGTTGTCACCTTCAAAGTAGTCCCCGTTGGAGATTATGCACTTGTGCCAGCGCTTCTTCCAATCCCCGAAACACTTCTCAAACTCAATCTTTGAGATAGCCTTTAGTTCATTCAGCGATGCACTTTTAATGTCATCAACGGCTGTAAAACGACGGCCCTTCAAGGTTCTCTTAATTTTTGGAAATAGGAAAAAGTCACATGGAGCCATATTGCGCGAGCATGGAGGCTAGAGCATCGTTACAGTATTGTTTTGACCAAAAATTCACCAACAAGCAATGAAGTGTGAGCTGGTGCATTATCGTGGTGCAAAAGCCATTTTGGAACGAATTTTGCTGCCACGCGTTTCACACCCAAAAAATTGGAAAAAATATCATGACATGATCCAATCGATATGCCAACATCATCAGCGACCTCTCTAATTGTGATTCAGCAATCGTTCATAACCATTTCTTTCACTTTTTCCACGTTTTCATCGATTGTTGATGTGCTGAGGTGTCCGGGGCGTTTCTCATCTTCAAGGTCTTCACGGCCTTCTTGGAAATGCTTATACCACTTGTAAACTCTTGATTAACTCATAGCAGATTCACCATAGGCCTTTGTTAATATTTCACACACTTTGTTACACTTAATTTCATTTTTTACGCAAAATTTGATATAAATTCTTTGATCCATTTCTTTTAACAAACGAAAATTGCCAAGCTCATAAAACATGTCTTACCTTAGTGGCTGTCACAGACAAAGTCCACAATGAAAACAGCTGAAAGTTTTATCACACTTCAGGGGCATGTATACCAACATAATAAAAAAACGTTTGACAATCGGACTCTCCAAGCCTGCAAAATGAAAAAATTCCCGTTAATTTTGGAACACACCTCGTATGTTCATTAGCCCTGACAATTCCTTATGCTCCTCTAAGATGAGCAAATACATAGTTTTACTATACAATAAATAAGACATTGCCGATCTACATTACATTATTTTAATTAGTATATGATATCACGAATATGTATCCATATCAGAAACCTTTTTTTTTTATTATTTTATTTATATTATATTTTAATTTATCCTTTGCCAGTCATTAGTGTTTTCTGGCTACATGATTGGTTTAGCTCTCTGAAGAAAATATATTCCGCTGATGCTAAAAGTGATTGCTGAAACATTTTTCAGTCTTTGTTACAATGATAATATCACAGTATTTCGGTTCTATCTATTTTATAAAAATGGGAGGTCATTTTATGGAAGAATTTGCTTATGAAGTGTCTTTGAAATATTTGGGAGATTAAATTTAGAGGCATAAGATTAATATTAAAAAAAAAGACAATGTTTTAATTAATTTTATTTTCTTGAAAAATGGTTGCTTCTTGGTGTATCTTTTATGAAAATTGTTTTGTTTGAAAATGGGACATGTACAATTTAATTTTTTATATAATATTTATGGCAAATTTCAATCCTTATGTCGTGTCCATTTTAGCTATTTTTTTCCAATTTAATACCAGTGATTATTAAGTGGCTGAATACCTTCATGGACATTCAACTTCTTAGTTTCAATGTGTCCTTGGGCCTATGTATCTTTGAATTCATGTAACTCAGAGACTCAATGTGCTGAATTTAATCATGATTGGCTCATGTTCCTTATATTGTTTGCAAATCTATTACTCTGTGTGTACTTGCATACTTGTTTTGGCGGTCTTGTTTGTCAAATCTTGAGGGATGAGAATGTGTTTTTGAAATTGCTAAATTATGGTAACGTAATAGGATTCTCAGATGTTTCATCATCCCTTGCTCCTGGTAAAAGCTTTTACTGCTGCTATTAAGACACAAGGATAATTTTTAGGTGGGCAATTCATTCAGTTTGTGCTGAAGGACATTGAATTTTTTAAAGAAGCTAATAGATTTCTTTTGGCGATAGTTGGTGTTTTAAAATATTTTTTATTGTGATGAACATTGTTATGTGGTGCAATTTCTTTTGCAACTTTGGAATGTTTAGACTGTTATATTTAACAACTGATTTTTTTACACATTCAATAATGAAACATACAATACTGAAGGGCAGAAAAATAAGTAACAACTTACCATCGATATGGAATACTCAAATAGATTCATGTAATGATCAAATTAAAGTGTTTGAGAAAAATGTTGTTTATTATGTGTATAAAAATGACGTCATTTGATGGGACATTCACATATGTGTACTGAGAGTGTTTTTGTGGCATTGCAGGTCCTGCAGATGTGGTTTCACTGTGCAAAGTCTTGGAGGGCCAACACATTCCTGCAGCATCATGCTTCAAATTAATGAATATACTAAGTGCATTGTAACTACAACTATTGTTAGTAAATTGTTTTTGTTTATTTATCAAGTCAATCCAATCATTAATCCTAATGTGGTGATTACACACCCTTTACACTATTCCTGTTCAGTATAGCCAAAGGGAAAAAAGCTATATGTCATGATATAGTTTATAGCTCAGAGAACTGAATCACTTTTAGTACAGATACGTGGCATATTCATAAAGTAAGGGCCGTTTGCTTGTATTTAAATATTGGTGCTTCAGAATACAGTTTTACCCCTGCAGAACCATCTACTGTTTCATTGAGAAGCTATAGCAGCATTTGTTTTGTTTCAGAAGTTGTTTGCTAGTCCGTGCATGCAAACAGCAATGTCTGTGACAATTGTTGATCCTGCCAGCTGTGAAGTGCATTCTGTCATAGGATCCTTTTATGCAAAAGGATTATCGGCTGCTGAAATTCATCAAGAGTTACGCCTAGTTTATGGACCTACAGTTATGAGTCAAGGAAAGGATAGACAATAGTGCCATGATTTTAAAAATGGACAAACAGATGTCAATGATGAAGAGCGAAGTGGCAGGCCCGGTATTCTGACTGATGAAATTGTTTCGCAAGTGGAACAAAAACTGTGATGTGATCGTCGATTGACGATTAATGTTCTGGCTGAACAATTACCTCAACTTGAACGCACTACTGTCTACAATATTGTCGCAGAAAACCTCGGATACCACAAATTGTGTGCAAGGTGGGTACCGATAATGCTCACTGACCACCACAAAGAGCAGAGAATGTCCAGTGGACGAGAGTTTTTGGGTCGTTGGGAACTCTTTGACCACCCACCGTACAGTCCTGACCTTGCACCTAGTGACTACTTCCTCTTCTTGCACTTGAAACAGTGGCTCGGTGGACAATGTTTTGAAACCGAAGAGGAACTCAAGAACAGCATTGTCAATTGGTTCAACTCTCAGGCGGCGAGCTACTATGCGGAGGGGTTAAAGAAGCTGGTGCAGCAGTATGAAAAATGCTTAGAAGTGAACAGTGATTATGTAGAGAAATAAAGTAGGTTTGTAGCTAACTAAAATTGCCAATAAAATGTGTTTCATATGAGTATATTTTTTCCTGTGACCAAACGGCCCTTACTTTATGAGCATGCCTCGTATAATTCTCTTATCTTTGCCTATTTCTTCCTCATCCATCACATTCATGCCTCACACATGTTTTTATATTCCAGATGACAAATGTGTTCCTCTTCTCTAGCAGTTCTTGACATGATAATTGTCAAATGTTTCGCTTTCATATGCTATGGTCATCTCCACACCTTGATGTTATCCACCAAATGGTACCTTTTGTATTGTCTCCTTCTATTAGCTTTAGTAATTCCTTCCATGGCCACCAGTCATTATTTCTATCACAGTTAGTTCTCCATTCTATTGATCTTCCTGTCTTTTATCATAGTTTTTATTCTTATATCAATACAAAAGAATATAGGAAGGAATAAAGCAAATGAGTAGTTAGGGAAGAGAGACAGCTGTTGTAAGAAATTCAAAGAAGGCATGGCAAGTACCTGCAGTAGATATTGAGAGGAAATGGGTTGCTGGAGACAGTAGTAAGAGGGAGAATAATTTAATATAATATACTCGATTCATTTTGATTAATGGTACAACCATATTAAATGTTGTCAATAGTACATAATTTATGACCAAACATAAATTCTTAAAAGAGATTAAGATTGTAATAATGATAATTGAATGCTGGGAAAGCGAGGTGGAGGTAAGAATAGACTAGCCATTTTGATTGGCATTGCTGGAGGTTGAAATAATGCAGATCTAAGAATGCTATGATAAAACATAGTGTGAGGTTTCTATGAGGTTTCAGTATTGTGTGAAATAAGGGATAAAAGGTTGAAAACGAAAATCAACCATAGTCAAAACCACATAGAAAATATTCAGTAAAACTTCCCCAAATGCAGATTCTATGATGAGGATTTCAATTTACCTTGGATCACCATTTGCACGAAAAGTGTTTCAATGAAAACATCACAGGAAGAAAAAAATAATATGAAGATGTAGCATGTTTTTCTGAGTCTGTTGGCTCCCAAGAAAAAGTATTGGCTTTGTTTAACTTAAATCTGGACTTGAGGTTCATTTTCAACAGTGTGTTCATCACATGAAACTTATCTCACCATTAGCCTTTTTGATGAGACAAGTGTCACCTTCATAGTACCAATGAATCTCTTAGCCTCAGGAATATTCCCGGTGGAAGAAATTTGGTCCTCAGAGGTGAAAACAATTATGACACATCACACAACCTTTGCGTAAGAACTTGATTGGGTGCAAGATGTTTGACGAATGATGCGAAAGGGCTCCAAAAAATTTCCCTTTTAACTTACTATTTAACCTATAATGATAGTGCATTTTATTATTCAGTTTTATACATTTCACAATTGGCACATAATGACCTTGAAAGCTGGGCATTATACTCAAATCTAAATAGCCACAAAAATCTTGAAAAGTGGGAAATGTTTGGCAAAATCTGGGATTCTAGTCAGCCTTTCATGTAGGTTAAAATCACATGGAAACTTATTATTTCTAAAAGTGGTATCTCGAGTGGGAATGAGATGAGCAAGCACCTGGGTCAGAGCTGACCTTCCTCCCCCACTATCTCATTCTATTCCACATTCTAACCCAATGCCTTAACTAATGTACTCAGCACCATCCCCATACTATTTAGGGGAGCCAATGCCCAAAACTCTTGCATCCACTCACACATGAGTATAACTGAGCTAGCTGCCAGAAGTGCAGCTCTTCCAAGCGATGGTGCAATCACAAAATAAATATGTGCATGTTCTCTCGTAGATGATATGCACATAACTTACTAACATGACAAGATGACATAAATGAATGTACAATAAGAACCATTAGGGCGATAGGCAAAAAAATTCAAAAAGTCCAGTATTTGTGTTGGTGCTCCTGTTAGTACTTAATGTATCTGCAGAAGAAAAGTGTTTAGGATTTTCTCTATATGTATCATTGATAGAGAAAGATGACTCCCTGAGATTTCCTTTTTGCCCAGTCACTCAATGCATGATTTGACAAACCCCAGGTCCACCTGAGGCAAAGTCAAGAGACAAAGTCAGTGGGTAAATATAACACTACTTAATGAGTTATCTTTTGATTGATACTTTTCATTATGAGGCATCTATGACAGTGTGATTGCTGACTGCTTTTGTATCAATATCTGAAGACCCTTAATCCTCCCCCAAACCTCTCCTTCCTGCTTTGCCTGGAGACCCCATAATCTCCTGCAAGCCTTCCCACCCCTTATTCAATCCCCACACTTGCATTCCCAAATATCTTGTGGACTTCTTTCCATAGGACCAGCCCTCGGGCCAAGTGGGCAGGAAGCAGGGAGGCAGCTCATGTCCGATGACTACCCATTGAGGGTAGTGTTAATAGAATTGGTTGACGAGCACTTACAGAAAGTGTCCTCATAACATTATTTATGCAAGCATTTTCCAGGTATAAAGAGAAAATAATACAAGTGAATTTGACAAAGTGGAAATTACATGAAAAAATTTTTAATATTTCTTAAATATTTTTGAAAGGGAAAGAAACCTTGTATTAGTAGTAGTGGCTTGATTTATTCATAGGCAAAATACATTAATAATAATAATCTTTATTGTTCTGTAGGTCATAGATGCGACATAGAACATTGTCAGGCAAGACATCAAAGCATACATGTTGTCATAACTTATCATGCAGAAATTCATGTACATTGTAATAACCCTTCGGCTGTAGCAGTTTCCTTAATTCTATCTTAAAAACATTAATATTTGAAATAAGTTTTATATTCAAAGGCAATTTGTTAAAAATAAGCGAGGCTGAGTGATGGGGACCTCTTCTGGCACATAATTGTTGTAAAATATGTATATTTTCACTCCCACGGGTCAAATAAGCATGAACCGAGGAGTTTGGTTGAAATAAAGTAGGGTTCTTTTTTACAAATAATGCACAGTAAAAAATGTACATACTTGGTAGTGTCATTATATTAAATTTTAGAAATAATGGCTTTCCTGGAAACCTGATGGACACGTTTGCCATAACTTTCAAAGCTCTTTTTTGTATAGAGAATGCCCTAGCCGCAACACTTGTGTTTCCCCATAAAACAACACAGTAAGCCAAGTGAGAATGGATTTTGGCATAGTATATCAATTTCAGTATTTCTAATGAAGTAGTTGGAGCCAGTTTACGAATCATATATATTCCCGTTGCCATTTTGCTAACTAAATCCTCAATATGATATTGCCAATCAAGGTTTTCATTTAATTTTAACCCTAAGAATTTTGTAGAGGTAGACTGCTGAATAGATGTGGATGCATCAATCCTAAGTAGAGGACTTGTTACTGGAGGATTAATCTTATGATGGAAATTTAAAAAACATGTTTTGTTTCCGTTCAGTTTTAAGTTATTTATTTTACACCAGCCACTCATATCTGCTACTGTTGAACGTGCCAAATCATTTACCTCCCCTGTCTTATTACCAAAACTAAGGGTAGTAGTATCGTCAGCATATAAGATCACTTTGCTCTGATGCAGTTGAGATGCTAGGTCATTAATAAAAATAGTAAATAATAGTGGCCCTAGAATTGATCCTTGGGGCACTCCACAATTTGAAGTAAGAACATCAGAGTAATGCTGAGTGGCACCACCCTTACAGTTAGCATTTAATTGCACAACCTGCTTACGATTTTTTAAATAGGATTGTATCCAAGCTAAAGCATTGCCATTGATTCCAATTTGGCCAAGTTTACTGTACAATATACAATGGTTTACAGTATCAAATGCCTTAGTTAAGTCATAGAAAATCCCAATAATTTGTTTCTGGTTGGCAAGACCAAAGATGATGTCATTAACAAGCTGAAAAACAGCAGACATGGTTGACTTACCCTTAATAAAGCCATGTTGGGAAGGATTCAATAAATTAAATTTACACAGATAATCAGTGATACGGTTATAAAAATGTTTTTCTAAGATTTTAGAGAACACAGAAAGTAGTGCTATGGGTCTGTAATTATTTGGGTCACTCAAGGATCCCTTTTTATGAATCGGGCATATCACAGAAAATTTTAAATTTGTTGGAAAATGACCATTGCAGATTGATAGATTGAAAATATCCGATAGGGGGGTAGAAATAGTTTTAGCAGCTAGCTTAATAATGGGCATAGGTACCCCATCACTTCCAACAGACCATTTATTAGCGAGAGAATTTATAACATCTTCAACCTCGACAGGATCTGAGGGACAAAGAAATATTGAGGCAGAAGTGCCCGTCATTCTGAAGATTGATGGAAAACTATCATCAACTTGGCAGAACTGTTTATTAAAACAATTTGCTATGTCTTTTGGGTTTGAAACAGCAATGCCCTTAAACTTTATGAAAGGTGGCGGCTGTTGGGTGGGGTTGTTATTTGTCTGCTGCTTGATAACACTCCATGCAGCTTTGCTTATGTTATTAGATAAGGAAATACGCTGATTGAAATAATTTTTCTTAAATTCCTTGATTTGGCTTTTATAATTGTGCAGAAGTACTTTGTACTCATTATAAAGAGAAGGGTCAGAAAATTTACATTGGCGATGTAAATCTCTTACTCTAATACTCATGTCCATCAACTCCGAAGTGAACTTGACATTTTTTCTTTTACGATCAGCAATTATTGTTTTTAGAGGAAAGGAATGGTTAAAAATTTGTTAAGGAAAGAGTTAAATTTACTGTCAACATCAGAATTGCAATTTTCATCCTCCCAAATTATGCTTGCCAAATTCTTAAGAAATTCATCAATGCTGCTATCATTATAAAATCGTTTAGTGACAAATAATGGTGCAGTTAATTTAAAACCGTCGAACATCACCTCAATATCAAGGACGCAATGGTCAGACACATAACTAGATACAGTATCACACAAAATCATCTTATTTGATATGTTAGTTACAACTAAGTCAATAAGAGTAAAAGAATGAGAAGTTACCCTTGTAGGGACATTATTAATTACTGCCAAGCCGAAGGATTGAAGCAAGGCACTAAGTTCTTCAAGTTGAATAGAGGGACTTAATAAATCAATATTAAAGTCACCAAAGATTATTAGGTAATTGACATTACCATTTAGCACGAATTGAATACTGTCACTGAATTCCTGCAAGAAAGATATGAAAGAGGCACTTGGAGATCTGTACGTCACAACTACCCCTAGACTAAGCTTGTTTGATCTTAAAATAACTGCTGCAGATTCGTGGACTTTTTCAATGTTGTGTCTTGTCTTTATAAGTGAGAAAGACAAGGAAGGTTTGCAATAGATTGCAACACCTCCGCCTCTGTTATCCTGTCTACAAAACGAAGCTGCAAGCTTCATGTCATTGATGGCATAGCGTTGGATTTCATCACTTAATAGCCAATGTTCTGTTACTAATAACACATCAGTCTTCTTTTCTTGGAGAAGTACCTCTAAATCAGTAGTCTTATTCCTGAGGGATCGTATGTTTAAATAAAGAAACTTGAGCAAGTTTCCATCCACTCCTAGTCATTTAGAACTCGATCTAGTTTTCACAGGAGAGCGTCGCTGCAACAACCCAGATGGGTCCGCCAAGGGTAGTTCGGCATGGTTTTCCTCAGCACCATCCGCAATTCCCGTCGATACATTTACCCTATCACTACGGGCGAAGGGCTTGAAGTCATCAAAAGTAAAACAAAGAAGGTAGACTTCAGGAAATAGCAATGTTAAAAGTACAAATGAAATAAAATAAACAAAGTCATTAAAATACAATGCATAGATTTGAAGGGAGGAAAAAGTTACATTCACTGACATTATAGAACAAGCTTACTTTTAGAATATCTTTCATACATACACAGTTTGAATTTCCTGTGTTCCAGGCATTTAGTTGCAGATGGTAGTTAGTTAAAGAATTAGAATCCTTTGTGTGGTGCTGTTGGGGCTTTTTGATGTTCTGTGGCCATTGAAACACAAAAGTTCATTTAATCGTGTATTGCAATTATTGACATTGAAAATTTTAAACGAGTGAACTATAGCATTTGTGCATGAAATTCATGTTTACATTATGTAAATGTATGTCAGTAGCAGAATGTTGAATTAGGCATATATTAGTTTAGTGGGAGTCTTAATGGCACCTGATTAATATTTTTAATATTCTTTTCTGCACCTGAAATATTTTTTTTCATATGGTGGGGGGATCTACCAAAGTGGAATTATGAAGGTAATCCTAATAGATGTTGTGTTTTTCCTAATTTCAGGGGAACTTAAGTTTTGGCATTAGTCTTTAAAACCCATAAGATGTACTTTTTCCAATTATGGAATGTAAACCCATCCATTTCTTTAAGACTAATGATTGGTCTAATATGGATTTCCTAAAAACGCCACCCTAATGTAGTGACCCCAGCATTGGGGAAGTTTTACTGTATCCTCTAGGTGGTGTTGCCCTAACCCAGTATACTGCTGCTTAATAATAATAATAGATCTTCTTTCTTCACCAATTCTACTAAGTAATAGTACTTCCTTGCCCTTTCCACCACACCCCTTTCCTGTTCTCCTACATATTCACATTTTAAATGATTTTTTCCTTTCTCACATTTTAATGTTTGCATTGTTGAATTTAATAGTTGTAAGGATAAGGTAAATGAGGTTTACATCACAAGTTGCAAGCACGATGTTCCCTATCCTATTTTGAGTCTTTTAATCCTTACGACTCTTATGTATGATATTCTTTTTAAAAGTCTTCACCAAATTTTCAACTGTTGTATCAATGCAAACAATTTATTATCTTAACTATCTATCAAAATTTCATTTTAATTGCTAGAGTTTTTGTTTGTAATCGGTTCATACATGTTTGCATTTTCATAAAAATCATATCTACGTATCCATGAATGGTATGGAAACTCAGTGTTTAACATCCAGCCTAGAGAAACAACTCATGACTTAATTATTGTGCACCTATTCAAACAAGACAAAAAAGTATAATTAGCTTACTTCTAACAGATGGGAGATTGGTGACTGAAATGAGTGTGTCAATATGCAAACTTACAACATGACTTCTCAAAAGAAGTAAAAATGGCATGCCTTATGCCAGTCATTGAAAGAACATATTTTGAACTCCTTAGTCAACAATTTCTCTGGGATATTAGTTCACTTAAGTATTTTTAAAATGTTGTATTTGTTATCCTAAACATCTTCTCTTATGGGGCAAACAATCAATTAATAGTTGATGAAAATTAACTTAACAGGAGGAACAAATCAATAGATTATTACTTTTATAACTTCCAAGGAATACTGAATTCAGGTACTGCAATATTGAAAATGACAAAAGGTTCATCATTAACATTCATATTGAAATGCATGTGGCAACTCATAAAAACTTGTCAACCCGCTGCTGGTGTTCTATTTTGGAAATTAAATCTCATTTCAAAAGATTGGCTCACAAATTCAGGGTTGAGCTTGGTATAAAAGGTCAATGGCACAGCCATCTCTCCTGAGGATTCTTTCTGGTACTGAAATGCTGGTACAAGCTTGAATTATACTATTGTGTACTTTTCTGGAAATTGAGAGTGATTTGAAGGCTCAATATTTTAATTTTTGAACCCATGGTATTTGGTACAGAAATTAAATAAGAAAACAGTATCAATTGCCAGCTGGATTACTGAGGTGGGCTACATGTTTACCTACTTTTCCAAAGGTCATAGGTTCGAGTCCTATATCGTGTATGGCTAAAGTTCAACTCAGGTGGTTCAGCTTCTGGAAAACCTGATGGCAAGCCAAAGGCATATCAAGTTACCAACAGACATATAAATTTCCAGAGGGATCTGGAAAAAAAATTGAATGATAAGTGACATCAATAGTATGGGAGAGTTGACATTTTCTAAAATTTACTCCATATACTTGGCTTGTTCGAATTTCTCAATCTTCTTGAAATAGGGATACTCTAGTAATTTACCGAACGTTTTAACCATTAGCATAGTCATTATCTTATCTGTATAAAAAAAAACCATAAACACAGTAATCAAACCGAAAGTCAGTTTAGTAGGTGATGGCAGAGCTCACCCATGTACTAAACCCGACGACATGTGAATATTCACACATCAGGGTAGGGGGGCCAGTTCCTTTTCCTCTTATCTGTATTATTATTAGGTAATCTACCGGTTAAGGTAGGTTTTTGGATGGACACAGCTATCAAATAAATATTTTGTAACTCCAAACAAAACCCAATCCAGCAACCTAATCTACATCAGGTCCCTCTTAATCTCTGTGTACTTCTTTCCTCCCTTCGTCCCGTCCAACATCCCTATCCTGTTCCTGCCCTTCCCTCGCTTGCCCAACATTCTCCCCTCTATTACCTTCTTGAACATTCCACTACCGCTCAATACGCCTTTCATCCATTTTTCCTGCCTCCATAGGATTTCTCCCAACAAACCCCTCTCCTCACCCACCATCTCCAGTACTTCCTCATTTATTATCCATTTCACCTTCTCCATTCTTCTCCACACCCACATTTCAAAAGCCTCCAATCTACGTCTATCCTCCTGCTTCAGTTACCACGTTTCCGCGCCGTACATAGAAAAATAGGAAGATAAGTCATGGAAGAGAATAATTTTATTTATTAATTAATTCTTAGTCCTGCAGGAAGTTTGTCTCATTTTATATCTTTTGTTCTATATCTTTTAGTTATCTCCCCAGTTCAGTTGGTATTTGGCGCGATTTTTAACTGATACAGTGCCACCTATTTTGTGGTTGGTTTGAAAAATAATTGGCATCATCAAATGAACATAGGAAACATTGTCTGCTCCTGCCATGAAAAGCTGAATGTCGTAATCAGTTGTGAATCTTCATTAAGTGGGGAATTTGGTTGAGGTTCATACAATGACTCAAATAATTAAACAACGGCCTCGTGATTGCTTTTCTTGCCGTATTATCAGCGGATTTGGTCTAATTGGTGCGGGTGTATTTGTGGCGTATCATGGAAAAGGAGCGAAGTATAGATCCGGAAAATTCATTTACATGTCCTTTGCTACCAGTAAGAATTAAACTTGAGGTTCTGCATTATGTAATTAAATTGCCATGTTATAAGGCTGAGATTTTATTTTCAGCATTGGGAGCTTTAGGAGCTGCTAGGTTGTTCAATTATCCACCTTTTGACCACGTCGAGCCTGATAAAGAAAATATATAGGTATTGGTGGTGGTTGTGCCTTTTTCTTCATTGAAATCAATAATGCCAGACGGTAATTATGAATTGGTAGATTCGAAACGTCAAGCATCCATAGCACTGCCTTTTTTGGGAGGTATCTTTCCAACAACATCCACCATGGAAAATGAGTTTCAGTAAAGTGTATGTATAACTACGTTGGTTGTTTGGTGCAAATGTGCAGGTTTGGTGTGGAGAAGTTGGATTCATGATGACTAAAAAGTAATGTCTAGTTTGGGAGTACCCGTTCTGTGTTTGTATGTATAAATTTTTGTATGTTATTTTAAGCAATCGAACTTTGAATTGTTAAATTTTGTTTGCATTTTTAATGCTTATAGCGACCAAATAACCTCTGACTTTCCATGAGTTTAACCTCATATAAAGAGCCACGAAGTTAGTCTCGAAAGTTGCAATTGAGAGATACAACTTCAAATTTCTCCACGATACCGAAGTGAGTTGTGCGATCGTAAGTCGTATGCCTATGAGACAATATTTAATCGCTACCTTAAGTCATACAAAGTGTTACCATTGTGAAATTTCGAAAAATCAGATCGAATTTAGCATTTTCGGACTATTTATGTCGAATTGTTGATGTGAGTGATGTAACCTTATAAGAAAATAGGCTTGTTTGTCCAAATACTTTCGGTATTTAAACGCATGCTTACAAGGGAGTTGCATGTAAATTTGTTTATTTCTTCTGATGTTATGTTTAGATTTTAGTACTGGCTTGGAAGATAACTTCCGAGACAGTATTCCATTAGAAGCTTTCTCCACAAAAATGTGCCAAATTATGAAAGGGTTTTGTCTCTGCCCTGATCAAGAAATTCCACAGTTTTGCACTGATTTTGCTACCATTTTCCGAAATAAAAATTTAACTGTTTAAGATAATGTTTTATTTATTACCGGCAATGTTTTTCTGGGAGGTACTATTCACAGTAATATATTCTACTTTTGCCTGTCATTGCTTCAGAAATAATAAAATTGAGTGGGGTGATCGCACTGTGCCGGATTTAAGAATATTTTTCCCTTAAAAAAATTGAAACATATTTATTTGTTGACGAGCTACTATCCTATTGCCTCACCAGGTAAAATATTCGATCAAGCTTACGCAATGAAATCACGCTAAACTAATTTTTTTGTTTTGTGACTTATTTGGAGATTTTCAATTAAGTGTTTGAAAGAATTAAGAGCAAAATTGTGGACTTAACAAGTTGCTGATAGTGTATTATATTCTTCATCACCTATTATTTTGACAGTAATAGAGTCAAATATGGGTTAGGAGTGGTCCATTGCCTTATTAATGAGAAAAGTTGTGGTTAACTTCTCTGTTTAAATATTCTTGTTTTTTTTTCTAACATTTGGCTGAGTCTTATGACATAATAATTTTTATTAAAAGTTCTATTTGATTCCAAAGAGCCCATGACTCATGTAAAGGAATGTTATTTAAACCCTTGGCCAAATTGGGAATGAGCAATTCACCTGACCAAAAAATAACTGGTGACTATTGTGATCAGAGTATTGAACAGTTTGAAGTTGAACAGTGAAGTTTCAGTGCCTTTTATCCACCCTGCCTACTTCTGAAAATCTATTTTTGTTCCTTTTCCCTCTGGTGATTGGAACCTCAAGTGCTGCAAACTGTGCTTTTAACTGTCATGTGAGCAAAAAATTACTTTTTTTCATATCCACTAATATCTTTTCATTATGCAATGTGGCTTTAGCAAAGTATTGCCATCCTAAGATCAGGTGATGATGACCTGATAACAATGTTCTGTTTGAACAGGTGCCTATCGTTTAAAAATGTTAGCAGAATTGTTAAGAAGTCATTTTTAATTGGTGGTTTCAGAGGCAATTTTAGAGTACTGCTTTGTGTTAGCATTAAAAACTATAAGGTGGTGATTCCACAGTATTTTGTTTAGATACAACCTGGGTTTCTCCATTCAACCTCACCTTCAGGGAATGACTCTTATAGACCTCTATCAATTTATAGATAACCATAGTATCAGTATCCATGTTAAAAGGATTTGGACTTTTCCAAAGCCTTTATTTTAACATGCAAAGCATTTCACCAGCTTGTGGCATCATCAAGTACAAATTTCATTTACATTTTGTGCTGGAATATACACGTTTAAGACAGAGGGGAGGGGAGTCAAGTGAGGAAGGTTGGGGATGACCAGTTACATTGAAGGGTTGGTTTTGTTTTCTCCTCAAGATTAGTTTCTTGGGAAGGAGTGGGGAGGGTTGTGGGTACAATTGCTTGCCACTAAGGATTGTTTTGAAGTCTGCCAAGTGCCTTCTTATCTCAATTTGCTTGAGTGTGTCCATTTTTAATCCTTTAAGGAGGGTGTGTAGTATTTCTGGGAAAGAGTTGCTATTGTGGCTGAATTCTGAGGTATTTTGCAAATATGTAGTTGGGATTTCTATTTTTATGACATCTGGCGTATTCTTTGGCTTGTGTCTAGATATTTCTCCCTGCCTGACCGGCATAAGAGATGTTGCAGCTATGGAATTTCAGTTTATTAATGCTTGATTTGAGAAGTAATCCTTGTTAGTCTTTTCCATTAGCTATAAGTTTGGAGAGCTTAATGGTTGGGTAAAAGACTGCTTTGGGTGAGGTAGATGGGTTGTCTTATAGGATATATCTCCCAGGAATGAAATTGAGCACCACTTGAAGGCTCACTTTTCCACCATTTTTTGGTTATACCCTTTGTTGGTGGTTACATTAATAGTTGTCCCGAGTTCTATATTGACATTTTTGGGAGAAAGAAGGGTGTGTGAGTAGAAGGTTGTTTTTGAGAAAAATGGTGGGTGTAATTAATTTGGAATTGTGGTGTATAGGTGGATTTTCTGTAAATTGAACACTCATGTCTATTTGCCCTTATGTTGACAAATCAAAGATGTTAATTGTGCTATTGACTTCTTTTCCTATGGAGAAGAAAACATTCAGATGGGGTGTGTAGAGGCAATTGAAGGAGTGTAACCAGCATTTTGTTCCTGTCCACAGTCAAAGAATGTCATCAACGTAATAGAACCAATGCACCATATTTTTCACGTTGATTCCCAGTATTGAAAATATATTTTTCTAATGAACTATGGAAGAGTTTGGGGGAAAGGTTAGTCTAGGAGGTGGGAATGTTGGCAACCTATAGTTAGCCCATCTGTGTGGTTGCAAAAATTGTGGCTGAAGGAGAAATAATATTGACTGCCATTTTAATATGTTTGAAATGTATGGGGGATTTGTGGAGTCATTTGAGTAAACTTGACTTGGGTGGAGAGGGTCAGAGAGGAATGTTCAACCAGTGCCCCAAAGCATACAAGCTCTTACATACCCACCTCCCAAGCCCCTACAGTCCCCCTCCAAGACCACCTCCCTGCACCTACCTGAGAGTAATATGTACAGAGGGGCCTCTTAAGTTGTTACCTGAATACATTCAACATTGAAACTCTGGTCATTTCTGAATAAAATATGGTGGAAACAGTTTAAGTTTTATGTTTGCAAGTCATTTTTACCCAATATTCATAATTATCACAAAGGGATGCCCATGTGTTGATCAGAGCTGTAGTAATGTTATAAATGCCGATAGTTTTTCTTATATTCTATTGCACCACTCACATTGGATGGTATACTTATTTACTGGAATCTATAGGCTTTTCTCTCCCTGTGACAGGAGAACATTTCTTCTGGGTCTCTGATGGCTATGATGAACATTTAAGGATAAATGGCATGTGGTCCAAACCTAGCTAGGCATACTCCAAGCTAAAGACAAAACTGTTTGATTTATTGGGTATCAGACTGTCACTCACTCTGATTAGTGAATTCCCATGCTATTGGGCTTAGCGCCAGGTGGTGAGATGTATTTCGGTCTATCAAACCAATATTAGGGTGAACAGCAAATGCAGTGGCCATGAGAATGTAAGGACAATATTCCAGGTTACATTTTGAATATATTCTACTGTTTCAGCCTTCACTTGGTGGAAGTATTTAATATCCATACCAAAAAAAGGAAAGAAATATTTGTACTTTTCCACAGATTTTATTAGATGGTACAACGCGTTTCACCGACTTGCGGCATCATCAGGTACAAGTTTGCTACACAGACAGTGGCAGAATATATACCCTCAGGACCGAGTGGGGGTGGGGAGGGGCGGAGGGGCCTGAGAGGGGTGGGGGTCCTCAGGTTTGTTGAGGGACTGTTTTGCCCATTTCCGGGCTAGTTTCTCGGAGAGGAGTGGGGAGGGGTATGGGAACAATTGCTCGTTACAAAGGGTCGTGTTAGGGTTTGCCAAGTGCCTTCTTATCTCTAATTGCTCGAGAGCGTCCATTTTTAATCCTTCTGGGAGTATGTGTAATATCTCCGGGACAAAGTCACTGCTGTGGTCGAATTCCAATAAATGCTTGGCGAAGAGAGAGTTGGTGTTCTGATTTTTGTGACACCTCGCATGTTCCTTGACTCGTACCTTGATGTTCCTACCTGTCTGGCCGACATAAACAGTATTGCAATCGTCGCATTTCAGTTTGTAAATGCCTGATTTATGAAGATTATCCTGGGTGTCTTTTCCATTGGCTAGGAGTTTGGAGAGGGTTACGGGTGAGTAGAAGGCTGCTTTGAGTGAGATGGGTAGGCAGTTGGAAATTCTATATGAAATATCCCCCAGAAATGAAATGGAGCACCACTAGAAGTCCTTAGATACTGCGGGCTGTGAAACGAAAATATTTTTTAAGGCCATTGATTTTTGTTTCTTCCGCAGTAATGTGTCAACTAGCTTAGGGTTGTAACCATTGTTGGTAGCTATGCTAGTAATTGTGGGGAGTTCCATATTGAAGTTTTTGGGGGAAAGGGGGATGTGTAGGAGGCGGTGAATCATGGAGTGGAGGGCCGCGTGTTTGTGAGAGAAGTGGTATGCGGAATCGTTAGAAATTATATGGTCTGTATAAGTGGATTTTCTATAAATTTCAAATTCGTGTCTGTTTTCCCTTAATGTAATTGATAAGTCGAGGAAGTTGATAGTGCCATTGAGGTCCTTTTCCATGGAGAAGGAAATATTCCGATGAATTGAGTTCAGGTGATTAAGGAAGGAGTCTAACTGCCGGTTGGTTCCTGTCCATAGGCATAGAATATCGTCCACGTAACAAAACCAATAACCCACGTTTTTGTAATGCTGATTGTCAGAATTGAAAAGATGTTCTTCTAGTTCGAAAAGATGTTCTGTTTCGTTACGTGGACGATATTCTATGCCTATGGACAGGAACCAACCGGCAGTTAGACCCCTTCCTTAATCACCTGAACTCAATTCATTGGAATATTTCCTTCTCCATGGAAAAGGACCTCAATGGCACTATCAACTTCCTCAACTTATCAATTACATTAAGGGAAAACAGACACGAATATGAAATTTATAGAAAATCCACTTATACAGACCATATAATTTCTAACGATTCCGCACACCACTTCTCTCACAAACACGCGGCCCTCCACTCCATGATTCACCGCCTCCTACACATCCCCCTTTCCCCCAAAAACTTCAATATGGAACTCCTCACAATTACTAGCATAGCTACCAACAATGGTTACAACCCTAAGGTAGTTGACACATTACTGCGGAAAAAACAAAAATCAATGGCCTTAAAAAATATTTTCGTTTCACAGCCCGCAGTATCTAAGGACTTCAAGTGGTGCTCCATTCCATTTCTGGGGGATATTTCATATAGAATTTCCAACTGCCTACCCATCTCACTCAAAGCAGCCTTCTACTCACCCGTAACCCTCTCCAAACTCCTAGCCAATGGAAAAGACACCCAGGATAATCTTCATAAATCAGGCATTTACAAACTGAAATGCGACGATTGCAATACTGTTTATGTCGGCCAGACAGGTAGGAACATCAAGGTACGAGTCAAGGAACATGCGAGGTGTCACAAAAATCAGAACACCAACTCTCTCTTCGCCAAGCATTTATTGGAATTCGACCACAGCAGTGACTTTGTCCCGGAGATATTACACATACTCCCAGAAGGATTAAAAATGGACGCTCTCGAGCAATTAGAGATAAGAAGGCACTTGGCAAACCCTAACACGACCCTTTGTAACGAGCAATTGTTCCCATACCCCTCCCCACTCCTCTCCGAGAAACTAGCCCGGAAATGGGCAAAACAGTCCCTCAACAAACCTGAGGACCCCCACCCCTCTCAGGCCCCTCCGCCCCTCCCCACCCCCACTCGGTCCTGAGGGTATATATTCTGCCACTGTCTGTGTAGCAAACTTGTACCTGATGATGCCGCAAGTCGGTGAAACGCGTTGTACCATCTAATAAAATCTGTGGAAAAGTACAAATATTTCTTTCCTTTTTTTGGTATGGATGTTACATTTTGAAACTTTTTCTCGTTGCTTTTTCTTCAATTAATAAAATAGATATTTAAACTATAATGCAAGCATACCTTTTGTAACATGAGACTGGATTCTGTGAACCAAATTATTAATAAGGGAATTGTAACACTCCTTATCAATCAGGAAAGCTTCTCTATGTTGTGGGAGACATTTACATTATGGAAAAATAGGGGAACTTCAGGTAAGGATAAGGGTTTGTGCATTACTTGTGGGTTATTCATTCTCATTAAATGGGAGGGAAATATGATCCATATGCTGCAAACAGCTAATTTGCTGGTATGTAAACCAAAACGTCATTGTGATCATAAAAACATCCCAGGGACATATTTGTAAATTTCCAAGGACAAACTTTCAAATTCCAGGAAGACAGCCACCATGGAAATAGTTGTTGGGAGTGGATGAGAGTTCTCTCTGACACACAGCATTGAGTGAACCCTTGTGAGGGGACTGGCCATCAAGTATCTCTACAGATTGAGTAGTCACCAAAGCCTAGAAAGTATATTTCGAGCATCTCAACACCACGAGGATATCAAATAGGATTCTAAATTCCTTCCCCATGTTGGCATCCTGAGCCTATCTTTCAAAGATAAAGGTATTCTTAGGATGATACATAAAATAATGCGAGACATTTTAATTATTCTGTAAACTTTCCAACACCTCATAATATTTACTCAAATGATTATCTGGATAGTAGCTTTCATGAGAACCTTTTTATTATATTTTTTGTTCCTACATCATCACCACCACCGGGTCACCCAATATTTAAAAAACAAGTGAAACTTGTTGAGAAGGGGGAACTGGCTACATCAAGTTTTAGGATAGGGGGGCAAAGAAGATCAGGTATTTGGCAATTGTGAAGGCCAATTTCATAAGCTATATTTCATAAACCATTGACAGTTGGCTGTATTGGTTCCTTAAATGTTGCTACTGTAAGGGGACATTAGGTACTTAGAATGTACATGAATGGTATGTACATACGTAGGGGCATGATTGACAAAGTAGCAACAAGATACGTTAATTTTTATGTTCCTGCAATATTATCTCTGCCTAATATTCAACTATTCATTTTCAAGCAGAAAAAACAGAAGTGGGAGACTCCATTCCTTCAGCTTTGGGATTGGGCAACTTTACTACTCGGTATCAGAGAACTATGTTATGTAACCACTGTCATTTTTACACTAAGAAACCACATTTAGACAAAAACGATCAATTTATTCTAGCATACATATCTTATTGGTTAAAATGCTGTACAAAAATCCACTCATTTGTATCACAACTGAGGCACGTAATAAGTTAATGCAACTTAATGAATCACTGGAAATAAAAGTTGATACAGAGATCAAAAAAGGGATTAACAATCAATTTCATAACTTCTTTGAATATAACTTAGAATAATGTCTTTCAGTATCACAGTGCACAAAACATTTAGAATCCGACTTTGCCTAATCTTGTATCAGTCTTTGGGTTGGCTGTGGAAGCTTGCACAGACACAATGCACTCGTTGATCTTTGTTTGGAGATCACGAAGTTCATGAATGTGCAAGAGCCTCAAGACTTTTGCTGCCTGGTTCAACACATAATCACCAGTGTCAAAGCCTAGGTCAGCTTCCTGCACTGGAAATGGTGTCCCCTGGAAATATAAACATGCAACTGTAAAAACAAAAATGCTGTAAATTGTATATAGTTGACATTAATCACAAATTTTATTTCGTTTTACCTTGCTTTTATTGCGACAGTAAACATATGGCCCAACTTGTTATTCCACATTGATATAATAAAGTCTCAAGCATTACACTGTGCTGCTAATTTTAAATTTAATGAATGAAATGTATCCCTTAAAATTGGAAAACCAATACCCCAAAATCAAGTGTCATAATTATGAACATGTATTTCATCAGAGTTTAAAATGATCAAGTGATTATAATACTTAAGCCTACATAAAAAATTGACGAATTGCTAAAACCTTTGGCCTGTTGGTCTGCTCGGTGCAGGGGGTCAAGACCAGGGGAGCCACCCTCCCTCTCGCCCCCCCCCCCTTTAGGGAATATTTTTGACTTAAATTTCTTAAAATTCAAAAGAAAATGACATATATGCCCAGCACTGCTTTTGAATTCTTAATGTTTCCGCAGCATAAAAATTATTCAATGCAGTGTGTTGTGGTCCACGTGCTACATTGGTGTGATTGTCTTCAAAATGAACTATTATCAACTTTCATTGCAGGAAAAAGTTGATAAAATTATTTATGTTCACCATTTAAATGATTTCCCCTCTTAGAGGTTTACCAGATCTGACCATTTAACTTATTTGACCATTCCCTCAATGTATTCTAAGTAAGACTAAAGACTTGGTATGGAACATGTTGGTGGCTAAGAAATACTTGAGGATATGATACTCAGTATTGGCCACGTCATTCTTCTAACAAATGTTTTCCGACCATATTGTTTGTTTTGGAGGGTATGAGATCATTACACAGAAAAACTTATTTTCGGATGATATAACTTTCTGTGGAATACACTTCAATTTGTCTTTTTGTAAGGGTACAGACCTCGTGAATGTTTTTAATAAAATTATTAAGTTCTGGGTGTTGTTTTGTGCAATGATCTTGGGTATTTTTTCAGTATTTTGGCACGCATCTGAATCTGTAATATCGTCATTACTCCAGAGAATTTCGCGCGTTACTCAACTTACAACTCGAATGAAAAAAATGTCCTCGTTTTCTCACCTTAATTATCACAGAGTCTGGATTTTCCAAAGCTTCGGCGGAGAGGCGCTGAGTGATTACTTTGCTCATGGCACTCAATGTGATCAAGTGGTCGGGATGTTGAGCAACGTTTAGAAGCTGTGCTAGATTTCGGACTCCCTTTTTGAATTCTTCAGCTTCGACTGGCGGAAGAGAAAATAATTAATGGAGCCATGTTATTGGGATAAAGGCACCAAAGTACCGACCTTTACTTACAGTCCAAGTTGTCCAGGGGATTTTCTGACACGACCTTAGGGGCATTGCTCAAATTCTTTTTAACATTATCCGAGGTTTGACCCTTATATTTATCAGCTGAAATAGTAAAAATTAGCACATCCATCATCTTACTTAGAAGTTTGCTATCAACACCATAGCGGCAAGTACGTGCAGTCTACTTCATAATGCTAGTTATTTTGACCATAAATAATTATTTGTCGAGCAATTCGTAAGCATGAATTCGGAAGCAATGCATTTAGGTTAGATGAGATTACTCCCAAATGAGAATCGGTAACTACAATTATTTACTTCATCGCCAATAATAATTTTCTAAAATATTTTACAATTGAACAACAAAAGGTGTAGGAAAATGGCCGTAATTTATAATACCATTATCTGAGTACTCCAATCTTATTGCGAACGCTAATAGCCAATCCAACTGCTCTTCACGTTTCTTAAAATCAGGGGCGACAAGGTCTGAATAATATTGCGTGAAATGATTTAGCCAGTCGGGGGATGAAATATTTCTGAGTGATTCCCTGTCTTCTATCTTGTAATGACGTATTTTCTGATCTTCTAGCCACACAATCAATGAGCGGAACTGCCTTTCATCTATAAATATAAAGGTTTTTAAAAACAGTAACACTTCAGGTAAATGACATTTTCTTGATACTTAAAACAGACCATCAATATTGAAATTGTTCTGTGCATGGTAATCCAATGCGGTCAACTTTCTCTTGAACATATTTTCTAAATACTAATTTGAACTGCTTCTGGTTAACGCCGAAACGATTCCGTGCACACAAATGCTGAATTCATGCATATACCGACAGAATTACATGCGCTAGGCTCATGTCATATAGTTGTGTTGGTGTTAATTTTATATAGCGATAGATGGCAGATTAAAGACCGTTTTCTACGGCAGTGCCAATTGTCATATGTGGACGTTTATTTGAATTTTTAAGAATAGCTTGTTATTTAGTTATATTTTGTAATTTTAGGTTCCATAAATCTATTTCATAACTAATGGTTGGTAAATATGAAAGACTTATGGTATAAACATGAATTTTCCATGTCCTCCGTTCACCATTTGCTGCCTATTTATCCGTTAACATTTTCCGTTGGTTAGACTGTAAAAACCCGTTGGGGAATTGTCTTTTGGGTTCGAGGTTCGTGGTTTTAAAAAGTTTATGAATTTCAACGGTGCTCGGGGAGTTTTAGATTCCAATGAATACATTGCCGTCGTAGCTATGCCTCCTATTTCTTTTAAACGGTAAGTGCGCTGGTTTACTATGTATTTGTGAAGGTAATATACGTATTGAGGGAACCAATCAAACCTCAAGGTCATGCGCGCATCTGAATCTTCCTTTCGCGGGTTTTCGTTAACTCTTACAAGATGGTGTCAAGGGCAGTGTTAGCGGAACAATTCTCAAACTTCGGTATCGAATTAGCAGATGATGTCCTAGAAAAGTGTACGTTATCTGTTGTGATGTGGTTTGATAAATGCTATGAAGTAATTTTTCGGTTAAAGTATATTTTCATACGGTGTAAAGTTCTTTCAAATCAACCTGTTGCATGGGCAGACTCGCGGGCCATTTCAATTTTACCTCGTGGTTCGACTGTTGGGGCAGTACTTACTTTTTTGTATACCTAACAAAATATTTTGTGTTAATTATTGGTTTTTCACGGTATCCTGATTAATTATTGGATATAATTTTACTGAGAATAGACTTTCATCATATAATAGATATTTATGCCGTCCACAATTTTGATCATTTTGTTGTACTTAATAGAATTATCCTCCGGAATTGAGTTCAATGATTGCCTAAGTTTACGTTGATACATTGAAAGTGAGTATGATGTAAAATATTATGCACTTAGTAAATTGGTGTAGTTTATACTATGAACTTGCTTTTTTAGGTTGGGAAGTGTGTGTGGAAGCCAGTGTGGGAGAAGAAGAATTTCTGGAAACATGGATGGCGTACAGTGTTTCTCGATTGGGAGGAGCAGATCCCACGATAGAATTGGTGGCACAGATGGAGAGGGATGAGTATGGGAAGAGGAGTGGTATCCATAACAGGAACGCACCATCTACGCCTGTTACCAGAGGAAAGAAGGGTGGAGGAGATTTAATTATATACGATCCATCGAGCAGCAATACACAATCTTCTAAAATGTATCCTTATTTGAACGAAACTAATTTTAGTTTTTTTTAATTTATATGTTAAGTGTTTTATTTGTCAGGTACTCGGATTCAACCAGTGGACTTGTTAAATAGCTATTTCTTAAGGTACGGTAATAACTTGTCTAACTCATAAAGTATGTGCCTTCTGTTGTATATCAAGTTTATCTTCATAGAAGTTTATGCTTGGAGGTATTACATTCCGAAGTAAACCTTTTCCAAATGTCGTTTTGGAAGTAATTGATCTGGTGAAACATGCATTTTTATCGATATCTGTTCCGTGTAGTTTTAATAGGACCATTTGGTCAGCAAGAGATTTATTGTTGATAAAATGGCGTATATTGATTATATTATTAGGTAATCTACCGGTTAAGGTAGGTTTTTGGATGGACACAACTATCAAGTAAACATTTTGTGACTCCCCACCTAGCAAACTAATCTATATCAGGTCCCTCTTCATCTCGGTGTACTTCCTTCCTCCCTTTATCCCGTCCAACATCCCTATCCTGTTCCTGCCCTTACCTCGCTTGCCCAACATTCTCCCCTCTATTACTCTCTTCAACATTCCACTACCGCTCAATACGCCTTTCCTCCATTTTTCCTGCCTCCATAGGATTTCTCTCAACAAACCCCTCTCCTCCCCCACCATTTCTAGTACTTCCTCATTTGTTTTCCTTTCGGTCCATTTCACCTTTTCCATTCTTCTCCACACCCACATTTCAAAAGCCTCCAATCTACGTCTATCCTCCTGCTTCAGCGACCACGTTTCCGCGCCGTACATAGCTACGCTCCATATGAGAGTTTTTACGAGTCTTGTCTTAACATCCCTACTCAACGTCCCCGTCATCAACTCCCTCCTCCTTGAGAAAGCCTCCTTGCCTAGCGCAATTCTTCTCCTTACGTCCCTACCACTTTGACCGTGTTGGTCCAAAACACTTCCGAGATATCTAAACTGTTCTACCTGCTCTATTTTTTCCCCTCCTATTTTAATGTTTAGCTTAACCTTAATCTTTCTGGAAAATCGCATGACCTTTGTTTTATTAATATTGATTCTCATCCCATATTTATCGCACTGAACCTCCAATTCACTCAGCAATGCTTGCAACCCCTTGGCTGACTGAGCAACTAATGCTTGGTCATCAGCAAACCTAACCGATTTTACGAATTCCCCTCCGATCGTATATTGATATTGTTTTGTTAAGTTTCCAGCCGAAAGTTGACCTGAACTTAATTATTTTCTGACTATTTCGTTGATACCGTTTTTTCCATTAATTGAATGTATGAAGTTGTTCGATCAATTCTACAGATATATTATTTTAGATGCCTTAAGTTTTGGCCTCCTTTGTAAATCAAGAAAGAGTTAAGGTTTGTAAGGAGAATGAAATGTCTTGCCATCATGTTGCCATATTATGGCTTTCTAATAGATTATAGAGTCAAGCATTGCCATTTATGTCTGTTCTTTTCACTTCTCGCTTTCTTTGTTTTCACTTGGTCAAAGAAAATTTTATGGTGAATAAATCAACCAGGTCCTTCGAAATCGGTAGGATATGTCCTTTTAGTTTTGCAGTAATCTTGTTCCATTACACTAAAAGATTTACGGTAGTAATGTAGTTAATGTATTCTGACATGAATCATGGGCATCAAGTTTCCCGAAAGGCCAAGCTGTCAACTTGCCATTCCTTCCGTGACTGAGTTCTACTGAGTGATCAAATTTCCAAAATTTTCTCAGTGATATAACCGATAGGACAATGCAGTAAAATCTTAGAGAAAAGAAGTGTAATATAGGTCACTTAATGACAGCAAATTTTGTCAAGAATTGTTCGTAGATCAATTTATTCTTTATTTTGCAGTGGCTGAGTGTGTCAGTTGGTGTTATCGGGGTTGGATGTTTTTAGCAAATCTGGAAGTGGCATGTGAAGATAGATATGGGATAAAAGTGTAGATGCACATGACAATACCAGAGAGCCATACAAATATTGATGCATATATGGTTAGTTTCCTTTATTGCATGTGCATGTTATCTCTTTCATAGTTTTTTGGACTTGAGAATTAGCAATATGAACTAAGCTAGTGTAAATTGGCTTAAATTGAATTCATTCATGAATTCCTGACAGGCTTTCACTTCTGAAATATGTTTTTGGAATTTGTCGTGTTAATTTTATATATTTATCGTTTGCTAATCATGTATTTTAGGGAAATATCTTAGGGGTCTTACTGACTGTGTCTCTGACATAAATATTTTACTTTTTGGAATATTATACTGCCTTTGTTTGCGTGTTGTGGTAGTACTCAATAATTGAATCAATACTTGGTGTGATTTATTTATAGTTATTGTGTTTATGAATGCTCATAAAGTTTGAGGGATATTTCCTTGTGCCCAATTGTTAATTAGTTGTGTACAGTAATTCTTCCGTACTTATTTCTTAATCTTATTTAGCAAAAAATACCTTTCATTTGAAGTAATCCAAATTATTATTTTTTGTATTAATTAATTTGTATCATGGGGTGTGTGATCCTTGACTTTTACTGCTAGTGATGCTGATCTACTGGAGACCTACGGTTGTACACCAAAGGTAGGAATTCATTTATCCATTTTGTTTTTGAAAATTCTTGATTTTTTTTGTTGGTGCACTCTAATGGAAATATTAGCAATTGGTTGCCTGCTGATATAACCTTGGCTGAAATGATTGTTTGTCTGATTTAATTCTTTTGGCCCATTTCTCAATATTAGAAATGTCTTTGTTCATTTAGTTTGACCTTAAAAATTGTTTTTTGTTCTGTTAAATCCAACCAGCAGTTAATGTGGAGGTTTAGACTGGCCAAACTGATCTGGAAAATGATTTAGACTGTTCCTCCTCCTGTTGATGCGCTAACTGTAGTAACTCATGTCTCTTTGAGTTATTAACTTTTAAATTGTCAGTTAGGAATTATCTAGTGAGGTAGTAACCGTTGTTATTCATTTTTAGACTAATCAAGGACTTGGCTGTAATCTAATTTATAGGATTTTGACCATTGTTGAGAAGTCTGTGAAGCCATAGATTTGTGAAAATATGTATTTTGCAAAATATTTATTTAGCTTCATTTTCAGTTGCGTTGAAAAAGTAATGAAACGGTTTTGGTGAGAGCTAATGAAGTAGGCATTTCCCTGGCTCATTTCCCAGTGTATTCTGTTGCTGTTAATTTCTGTTTTGGTCGCTGCATTACCAAGGAATTATTTATTGCAAATGTATTTTGGTATTTTTATTTACATTTTATGTTCACAGTGTATTTGCTCGGTACTTTTGAGCATAATGTTTCCTTCAGTGTTTTTGCTTAACTCTAGAAAGACGGGTTTTGTAAAATATTCTGCTGTTTATTGCTTTATTTGCCTCCCTATTGTGTATTCTTTGTGCAGATGTTGTAAATGGTTTCTTCAGGTATATATAAATAATCATGCATGATTTTAGCAGTGCGGGTGCATTTGTCACTTAAAAGAGTGTCTTTCCTTGAAAACTACCCATATTACTTTTTTTTTAATTTGCATGTGATATTCATTATAATAAAGTTTTATATTTTTTATTCATTGTATTTTGAAGCTACCTGTTAAGGTTGGCAGTAACCAAGATTGCCACGTAACTCCCTTCTCCATTTAATTATTACTCAAAGATGTAAAACATGCAGCATTAAGTTGTGCATACTATGACTTTTTAAAAATGTAATTAGGATTCCCCTTAATGCTATTTTCATTTATGCTAAGGGAGTGAGGATGTGACAAAAACTGTTTAAGATTAAATGTGCGGAACAAACTATTAAATAATTTTGTGCCTAACTAATTTCATGGTAACATTTAAATGCTGATTTCAGTTACATACAGACATGTCTATCACCTTGGTGCTTTCCGAATGTGTATTTATTTTTAAATAATGCTGCGATTTATGAACCAGTGAAATCACAAAGAATTGACTGTGCCTTCAATGCTGAAGACAATTTTCTAAAATAACTTTTCAATGTACATCCTCCCTGGTATGTTAACGAAAAATCCTGATCGATTTAGTTTTTTAATGCCTTGACCTTAAAAAAACTAGTTGATTGACAAATCCAACAAAATGCCCCTGTGTAAACCATTGCTATGAGATAATCATTTCATGACCAACATTGATGTTATCCACGATCATGTTAAATAGTTTAGTGTTTTGATAATGTCAATTAGTGATTTAATGTTTTTATTTTTTAACATTTATATGTACTGGGAAAACTTTGAACGCATAATTAAAGGCACTTGATAGTTTAGAGCGAATCCCATAGTATAATAATTTAAAACTTGTCAGAGTGGCGTTTTCAAAGGTAATATGTTGGCGCAATGGGAAGGGGTCCAGCTGCTGGCTTGTGCGTTCCCCGATCAAATTCGTATGTTATCATTTAACACCTTGGTGCTAAGGCCTAAGACTTGTGATTTTTGTGTTGCCGAATTTCATGGGAAACCACAGGCTCCGAAGGGAATCGTCGGGTGCCCTTGAATCAGCTTTGAATGAGTGAAATTCGCAGGCCTTAGGGTTCGGCGTGTGAATTCTCTTTATCGCCCTCAAACAGACTTTGAGTAGATGACTGGTGTGGCTGTTTTTAAAGTCTCAAGTATTTTTTTCCTTCTGGTGAATCCAGAAAACTGAAGAAATAGGGTCGTCACGACCGTCATTAGAACCCAAAAGGGATTTCCTCTGGCCATTGCAAAGACCTGAGTAATAACTGCTGCTTTCAGTAGCTTCGGATCCCACCAGTCCCATGTCAATCTAGTGCGCGCGTCTCGTTGACCCCCCCTCCCTCCCCATCCTTGGACGGCAGCGGAAAGCACAGGCCGGCGCGGACTCTGGAGAAGAGAGCGTCAGGAACCAGTTTTCCTCCTCCCGGATAATTGGCGGGGAAGGGGGGGATTGGGATTAAAAGTGGGTGGGGGTTGGTTGAAAGCGTGGGAGAGAGGGGCTTTGAGAGTTAAGAATCGCCGGCGTTGCCAAATGACTCCGCGCTGCCCCTCCCTCGCCCCTCCCACTCGTCTTGTTCTGCGGGAGAGGGGCTTTGGAAGGGGAATGCGTGCGTGATCACCCACTCCGGAACTTCCACCCCGCGGGCATCCAACCCACCTAGCCTCGCCTAATAACTCCCATCGCCCGCCTGGGGGCGCTCAAGTGAGGCGCGGATCGGAACTTTAGAGAGGTCCCTCTGTGGACGTCTTCCGCGATGCGCACGCTGGCCGATTGTGTGATGACGGCGGCGGCTGTTGCTCCTTTGTTTCTCGACCGCCATTTCGGTGATTTCATCGATGTAGTTGAACCCTATTTGCTTCCGTCCGCGTGACTTCCCTAGAATTTTAGTTTGGTGTTGTCTACGTCTTAGCATATGCATGCCATCGCTTGTGTTTTTGTGACCTGAAAGTCCAAAAAATCGCGGTGGCCTGTTAGGGATGATTAGGCAGTTGACACTTAAAGGGCTCGAATAATATTTGTTACGTCGGGTGTGTAATTGGCTCGAAATTGTTCACATTGCTTGCTTTTCACAAATGATTACTTTTAAATGAATTTGCTTTTCATGGAACTTATAAGTGTGTTCGAAAGGCGTCGTATCTTTCACGGAAGGGAGAAAAATAGCTTATTATCGCGGGTACCCGCACTATTCCCTCCATAGTGAGATGTGGGCTACTCATTGCATTGTTATATGCCATTTTGTGCGTCAACTACAAGCACACCCTATCTCTCTCTCTACACTTGAGCGCCCCTCCAAGAATCGAATTTTGGCAGCACACCCTAGCAGTGGCTTGCAGGGTACTAAAGTTAAAAAAAATTGAACCATTTCGCGAAATTATGACTTTTTTGTCAGTGGCTACCGTATGTTACGTATTGGTTTATTTAGCTGCTCCATATGTATGCATTACCTTTACTCCATTAGAACATCCATCAAAAATGTTCTAGTTGAATTACACGCTTGAGAGTAAACTTGCGGTGATTTAAAAAGAGACGTTTCAGGCGTGATATGGTGGAATAACATGATTAAATAAAATTGGCAATTTTCCACAAAAAATAAAAAATGTATTAATACGACCGGTTTCGATGCAACTACATCATCATCTGATATATATACACACATAAATGTACTGAGCAATAGTAAGCAGTCTGCCGTCATAGGTTTGGTATTTGGTCTTTGCTGTTTTTAATTTTGCGCTATCATAACTTTTGATCGTCGTCGTTTCAATCCCGACTTGATATGCTAACGTTAGTATTATCTTTCACATATCCTGGGATTCCCATCCTGGAGACGACAAATATTTTTCAGCGGTGTCCCGATCCCTACTTTGTGCTTTGTGGATAGATTTTTGAGGGAGTACGGCGTCCGTCGGATGAGACTTCAAACTGCGGACCCCTTAGCGCTTTCGACGAGACTAGGCAAATGCCTACGCCGGGTTTTTCTCCATCCTTCCTTTCCCATCCATCCCTAATGGCTCAAATGATCATAGCTGTCGATCGCCTCCCATAAATACTACTACTGGTCCCTAATAGTCCCCATTATTTGAAGTAATTAAATACTCTTCCATTCGGCTCGTTTTTCTCTATCCGGTTAAGCCCTATCTCATGGCTGTTTCTTCTGACGAGAAACTAATTAGTGAATTATGGAAATGCAACCATGACTAAAGAAAATGGTTTTGGGAAGAACAATTCAAGGTATCTGAAAGTGTCGTATTCCTGCTGACCCACGGCTAGTCATGTTTTAAATGCCAGTTATTCTTGTTCCTCGTATTATGGCTATCGGCAGCGTAGAGGAGCTAGATTGGTAAAACGTTAATATGGTAAACCGAGTAGCATATCCAAAATATTTGAGCGGCTGGGCTGGAAATGACTCACGGAGTGAAGGTTAACTTAAAGATTAAATCTCTTGCCTATATGCGCGATGGTTGCCTCATTAGCGATGATGATGAAAATATATTATTACCCCCATCGTACTACGGTAGGAGAGATCATGTTATTAAATTAAGAGAGATTAAGTAGAATCAGGATATAATTTCTCTACGAACGATAAGGGATAAGATTACACATAGACCGCCAGTCTCCAGAGACAATTCAATGCTAGAATTAGATCAGTAAATCAAAGGTTTCTTTTCCAACACTATTGTCGCGATGTAATAAACTGTGGAGATTTCAATGTTCCCATCTATTGACTGGAGCACCTATACAGGGTGAGTCAAGATGGACTCCCTGATTTGACGGGTGAATTGTTCAAAAACAAACAAAGATAATTAAAGAATTTTTTCTATGAACTACATTTAGTGCCATTTTTTTATTAAGATTTGAAAATTATTTCACCCAGGTAAGCGGTGCACATTATAGTCGTTCTAAAAGGTTTTCGAAAACTCTTCTCAGCATATCTTGCTTTATGCCAACGATGACATCTGTAATAATCTCATGAAAAGCTTCCAAGGCTCCTGGGTCGATTTTTGTAAACCTCAGCTTTGAGATATCAGTAAAGATAATAATTACATGGGCTCAAATCTATGGAGTGAGGCGTCCCCTCGACAGGAGATCAGGCGGCCGGGAATTTGTTCTTGTAGGATTTTGCGTGCCATGGCACCATCCTTTTGAAATCCTGACCATACTCTTTCACTTTGGGGAGTAACAAGTTCTCCAGCATCTCACAATAGCGCACTGTAGTAGTTGAACCTCGAGATTCAAAAAAGTAAGCCCCAGTAATGCCTATGCAGGACTCAGCGTACCAACTCACTTTGGGGCTATGAAGAAAGAGGGTGAAGTTTGCGAGGGTCGTCAGTGGCCAGTAACGAAAATTTTGCTTATTTACTTTGCGGAAAGGTGAAAATGCATTTCATTACTAGACCACAGCGCCATCTGCGTCACCATCTCACTTACCTTGTTCTCGAAGAACGTTAGTAAGACAAAAGCCTCGATGCTCACCAACCCAATGCATGATGAGAACTGAAAATGGCGTTGTTTCCCCTGCTAACGTCACTACTCCTACTTCGCTATTTTACCTGTGTGCCCTTCAGTGAGTTTTTGAAACCAAGGAGTCCATTCTGACTCAACCTGTATGTGGGGAATAGGGTACATAAATAAATTTGCGTTTATTTGGCTATGATGCAGTGGTTTACCGTGATCCTGAGGACCCGGCACCTTTGTCAGATGACCTTGATGCTATACAACGCTGGTGAGACTCTTGGCAATTGGAAGTAAACTTAAAAAATTGCATGGTGATGAATTTTTGTTGAGCAATTCCCTCTCGAACACCTACTGTCATTGGGAGCACCGAAATGGAATGTGTAGACTGGATTAAATACCTAGGCGTTGCCCTCACTCACGATCTCTCATGGGTGAAACACACGCGGGGCATATGTGGACAAGCTACAAAAAAGTTCATTAGAAGAGTACTAGGTAAATTTGATGAAAATTTCAAAGAGAAATGTTATCTCTCGCTGGTTATAATATGCTGCTAGAATATGGGATCCTCACGAAGTCGGATTAATTGCCGAATTGGATCGCTTGCATCGTAGAGGCGCTAGATTTGTAAAACGTTGTCATGATAAACTTAATAGCGTATCAAGTTATTAGATCACCTAGGCTGGGAATCACTCACGGAGCGTAGGTTAAATTACATATTAAATCTCTTGCGTAAATTGGAAGAGCGTCTATATAACGGTGATGTTGTAAATGTATTAACAACTACATCGCATAACGGTAGGAGAACTCTTGTCAATAAAATTAGAGAGATTGTGTAGAACAGATAAAATTTAAGATAGATTTTCCAAGAACGATAGGGGATCGATATAATATTGTCCCACCGCGGTAGGGTCATGTTCGGATCAAACAGCCTGGTGTGTATTATTTTATTATATACCCTCGAAGCCACCACCAAGGTGTGTGGCAGGGTTTGAATACACTGGAATAATTTTACCCGAACGTGATTTTGCCGCGGTGGAACAATGTTATTATTTTCCCTTATCGTTCACCCCCTAACGGTGGCTTGCAGGGTACTAAAATATCTATCATATTATCTCCCACCCTCGTGCCACACTTGTCGTCCTTGTCCACGAGAGTGCTGAGGTGGTGCTAAGCTTCGTACCCTGCTGCAAGGTACCCTTGAGAAGATAGTGTGGGTGTTGCATTCAATGGGTGATCCCTTGTTTCTGTTGCATGAAAAGTGAACATGCTTGAAATGCAAATTCATTTTTAAAACCGGTGAATAGCCGATTAATAGTTTGAACTATATGTTTGTAATTAATGTATTTGCGAATTGGGAAAGAATAATTCAATAACAAGCCATTTTGGTGAATTGAAGTCACTTTTTGGTGTGATT
Organism: Hetaerina titia; assembly: GCA_037158775.1. NCBI lineage: Eukaryota > Metazoa > Arthropoda > Insecta > Odonata > Calopterygidae > Hetaerina > Hetaerina titia. The sequence continues at coordinate 9,480,902 of CM073778.1, read as the reverse complement.
TGAGAAGCAGCTTTTTCTTTTATATGTCCGTACGTGTACTAATGGCTACAATTGTTTTATTACCTAATGCATGTGCGATCTTCATCCTCTATAGATGGATGAGTCTTGTCGTTGCAGCCGCTCTCCATTGCTATTCTTTTCAAATCCTTTTATGTTTTGTCCGATCTTACGGCATAATTTCTTTTGATCGGTGCCCAATTTTTCGAATTGAAATTAAACGGGGTGCTGTATTCCGCTGAACCCTAGAATTATAGGAAAATAGTTGATATTTCAATACACTATTGACAATTGAAATATTGTTTCAGGATTGAAATTTCAGCATCGTAGATGGGGTGGGAGGGTCATAGGAGAAATATTTCTGGTTGAGGAAAACTTTGCTCGTCTGGAAAAAATCTGCAAGACGCCATGCAATGAGCACATCGTTCTGACATTTGGACCGATCGCGAAATCTACGTGGTCATTACGCGAATGAAATATGGTGTGGCGGCTGATTTAGAAAGAGTTATGAAATTCCTTGGCACCTTGCTCATGAGATCGGATCATGATTCTCTGCTGGACTCTCATGTGTACGCGGGAATCTTCTTCATAAGATCCTAGCTGTAGGATAACGAATCGAGAAGTCAGATTTCTATAGCTTACTTTTTCTGCGATCTTCATTTCAAAGCTACGTCATTTTTGTATGCAGCTAAATTACTCGTGGACTGTTAAAATTTCTTATCAATACAGTTCAAATGAGCACTGTTAACCATACGACGCCTTATTAACCGTTCTCAGCCGTTTGTAACTGTCTGTACATCCTTATTTACGCCCTTTGCTCTAAATGGCAAGCGGCGGAATGAATGGAAATGTTCATTTCCATTGTGTACTGGGAAGAAATCCTTGGTGGCTCGTATCTTGTATTACTAGATCACAATGATCAGATGATGAATAGTGGCAGGAGTTACGAAATCACTCTATCTCACGCTGGTGAGGTTGCTGTTGCGATGTTAGAAAAAAATACAACGAAGCATCGACATTTTGCAGTTTTGGGAGCACGCAAAGAAAAACTTCGTTAACTTGTAGTTCAAGTTACCGTTAACTTGAGTAACATAATGTTACTTTAAAATTTGGAACAGGTGCCTGTGTTATCATTAGGCGATCAGTTTTAATCGATTTGAAATATTGGTTTGTTTAGTAGCAAGCGGCAGTAACTTGGCATGTGACGATTGACTTGTGGAGCTCCCTTCGGCCGTCATAGGTCTAGGTGTTCCGTCAATCTTAATGAGGCAACTTCCACTCTGCAAATAGTGCAATGCGCCAAATTTTGGGAATGCTTTATTTCATGTGAAAGCGCCGTGTAAACTGCATTCCTGGGCGGATGACGACATGCTTGATGCGGGCACATACCGAAAGGAGAGTAAGTTAGAGTATAACCCAGCGGTTCCATTTAATTTGAAAAGTCTCCATGAGGCCTCGTCTTGTGTGCGTTACATCTATTTATCTGCGTGTTGATATTTTCCGCGAACCAGCAGGATGTGTCGTCCGGGGCCCCCTGGTTAGCGCTCTATGCTGGAGTCTTTCCAATATGCATGATTACATGTCTTGGCATTTGTGTGGCTGGGAAATGATATTTTTGAATCTTGCAGTTTGCTAAAGTTATTCGTGGTTATTCTCAACTGTTGATTCGGAAACAAAGAATTCGAGACTCGTTCATCAAATGTAATCGATACGGAAGTGAATTCTTGGTGCTGAAATTTTTTTATCTGAACTTTATCGAGATAGTTTCAAATGTTGATTCCTTAATTTTGCTATCTCATTTGTTTTGACTTGAATACAATCTGCTACCCAAAGGTGCTGAAATGAAGCACTTGGCCGGAAATTGAGGATTTGATTTCGAATCCCGTTTTAGACGAATGATTTAATTCTCGCAGTTGTATTGGTCGAGTTGTCCGCGTAGTTCAGCATGGAACGAATCGTAGACGCAGTGATTAAAATTGAGTCCAACCGCCCGAGCCGATGCTGCTTCCTAGGCGCCACTCCGCTCGTGTCATTCCCCCTGTTGTGCCTTCGTCGCGGAGGGCAATTACCCTCCGTGCGCTTCACTACGATACTGTGGTCGTGAAGGCGGCAGCTTCCCGCGCCCGGTTTTGTCTCGAGAGAGTCGTCGCGGGTGTGTGAGACCACTGCATTGCCTTTCTCCGACCGCTCCCGCCTTTCACACGAGAGTCCCTTCGCTTTGAGTCTGGCGGGGGTGGTTCCGAGAGGGAGGCGTTCGGGACCTCCCCATCCCGCGGGTCCCCGACCTCCCCATCCCACTTACCGGCCCCGTGAGCACTCCTCTCCCCACCAACTCTCGTCCTCGCCTCATTTCTTGCCTCTTCCTCCCTTCAAGGCCACTCACACTGCCCACCCCTATTCTGTTCCATTCCTCCCAAGCCTCCAGTCGCCTTCGCTGCTCCTCCCTCCATTGTGTCCCCTCCTCCGCGTCCTCCCTAGCCTCTCGCCTTTGGTTCTCGGAAAGGGAGGGGTGTGAGTCGAGCGGCACCAGCTCGCTGGAGGAGTCTTGCTTCGGATGGGGAGGGGGCTGGCTACTCTCCTTAGCCCCCTTCCGTTCGAGGCAAGACGGCTGGTTGCTCATTGCCCGTGCAGTGCCTTCATTCAGCGGTTATGCCGACTTGAGTGCGTGACTGTGTCTTTGCATCTCCATTAGTTTTTCCGTCGTCCTCAACTCTGTGTGGTGCTTGTGGTGATAGTGAATGTAGGTGTGATCGGTGGTGATGTTTTTCCCCGCGAGTTGGATTTTGGCGTCCGCCAGCTGGTCGACTGGAGCTCTCGCTCGCTCTTGGGTGAACGACGTCCGACGCCATGCTTGGCTCGGTGATCCTCGTCTCCGAGGATGCATCTCGGGGACAGCATATCCCTGCTGCTGCTCCTACTTGGTCCTCGGGCAAGCTTTGTTGTTTTTTCACGTTTTCCTCAATTTCCTGATATCCTTACCTTGTGTAATCCCTTTTTCTAGTTTGGCCGTTTTCTTTTTTAGTATAATTGAGGTAGGGGCCTTGAGATCAGGTATTCGAGGAAAAATGGGTGAACATCATTCATCGAGATGCATTCATTTAGGTTGAATGGTTTACATAGCAATGTTTGATGACTTTCTTTCCCAATCTGTTTAATTTTTTTTACGCTGAATTAACCAACTCTAAATAACTCATTAATCCTGTGTAGGCCATAGACCTGTCGGTTCGGATGGGACCCAGGTACACTTCCAAGAAGTATAACGTAGTTGATGTAACGATAATAATTATTTCAAGTTTGTGTTGGATGTTTGGAGTATTACATAATACCCTACGAGCGTTTAGCAGGTGGGGCATCTGTCTAGTACAGGTTTTATAAAGCTTATTGGGCTATCTAATGAAGAAATTTTCATTACGAAGTATGCAGACCCCTCTCTTTTTCCAGCTGTGCGATTGTTTTGACTAAATGTCGCTTCTGTGACCATCATTTTCCGATTCTTAGTGGACTTGAAAGAAGAACCTTGATTGCCTCGACATTTTACAGTGATAGTGTTGTCTTCCGGCATCAGTCGATTTCTGCAAATAACGTTAGGATTGGCATGGCTGCGTGCCATTTGGCATTTCAAATATGCTCAACTGCTAGCACGACAGCGTTCCTTACAACGATGGAAAGTACGAAACCAAGGTCGAAGGAAGGCGAGGTCTTTCTTAGTACTACGCCGGTTCTTTTGAGTCTCTAACCAATTAATTTTTTCCAGTAATTCCTGTAAGTTTTTTATGCAAGTTATCTCTTGGCTTGGTTCGCATTCATTACTAAAGCGTGTATCATAACATGGTCAACTCAACAATGTTATTGGGGTTGCGTCGTTTAATAATCCCCAGGAATGTCTTTAAGAATTGGGACAGTGACAAGGTTGACTGACGAAATTCATTGCTTTTGCACATGAACGGACCATTCTTGTAAGTTTAAATGGAAAAAGAGCTTAAGAAGGATAATGTCAATCAAAAATATAGTCTTGAAAGGGGCTTATGGGCTTCGTTGGTCTGTTTGCTTGGAAAGTTACACTGTGCTGTTTAAACGGAGAACTTAGTTGTGGAATACATGCGCAAAACGCATTATATTGTTCACCACAGTTATTCGCTTCTTATTCTGTGTGTATTTGAATGGTTTAGAGTTGTAAATACCAGGCACCTCTGATAGATGTGATTTTCATTTGTGTTTATTTAAACTGGTAGCATTGATTTTTTCCTGATTTCCCCTCCCCTCCTCTGGCTGCGATGAATGCTAAAATACACCGCAGTAGTTTTCATGGGCCGTAGTTCAGTTTATGCCAGTGCAATAGTGTTTCAAAGTGCGGGAATTAAGAGGTATCACGTATGGTTTTACGAAAATTTCCGCCCGCACACTGGTTCAAGGCGTTTTCATTCGGGCTTGGAGTAGTCAAGTCGAGGATGACGTATGAACACCTGTTGCCGCCGTCCTATCTGGAAGATATCATGCGCGTAACCCTTGACCTCATTTTGCTATGAAAACATATTCTGGCGAATGTGCCGAGGAGTTGTAGAATTTGAAATTGTATAAAATTTTGCGCATTGGGTTTTTTGTTTATTTATCTCGGCAAAATGCTCACATTATTGCTGGCGTTTCGTTTTTTAGGACGTGACTAGAGCATGATTAAGCTCAAGGGTGTGTGTGCACGAGCCTGGAATAAGGATACTTATGGCAGTCGCACTAAGCCCCCCGTTATGGATGTTCACAACTCCCTCCAACCTAGCGAAAAGTGTCAGCACGTTTCAAGAGTTTGTTGGAACGCAAAGTAAATCCTATGAAAATCCATGGGTGTGCCTAAGGATTTTTATTCACGCGAATTTGTATTTATACCGAACGGGGTTTCCAGCGAGGTCCCTATGAATGTAGTTCTTACATCTAACATAAAGATAAATCATTTTCAAGTTATTTATTTTGCATTAGTCCAACAACACTTAGGCAAACAACATTTCCACCTTTATATCAGACTTGGAACATTGATACAAAAATTTGACAATTGCATCCGCCCAAGCCCTAGGTGTAGGAATAACCACTTAAAATGAATAAATGGTGTGAATCGAACCAGCGACCTCTGGGCTGGCAGACTAGGAAGTTACCCCACCGCTACCGAGGCCGGATATTTCACGAAAACTTCTATTGTGGGTTGCTTAGAAAATGTTATTGCAACTTTCTATTATTCTCTCCCTAACTATGTGGGGAGAGAATAACTAGGTTGTATAGCCAACTATGGTACTAAAAGCGTGTTTAGGGAATCGGAAAGGATCAGGATCAACTCGAAAAGATTGCCACTCCACATCAACTCATATTCACACTCACACTCAACATCATATTAAGATCAAATTAGTTAGTTTCTTGGGTTAGTAAGCTCATGTTTTTTGTGTTGCGGAAGAATATATGTGCAAGCAATTATATTTGAGCGTATTTCGCATTCGAGTCGTGTGTATCGTGTGTGGGATTAGGGCCTTTGCCGTCGTCCATGTCGTGAAAGGGTGGACCGCGAGTCTTGATAGATTTCTGCCCTTGGTCACGCTCCCCTCTGTCGGAGAGCATCGTGGAAATGCAATCGCAGAGGTAGAGAAGTGGATACCACATTTTAAGATTCTATCAGTCTCTGCTCATTTTCAACTTTCCTAACCTTCACTCTCCCAGTGCCGTTATCAATTACCTTGGAATTAACGTTCTACCAAGGTTTTCTGCCCCTCTCTAGTAAGAACTAATTTGAGGTAGAGCCTCGTGTATATTTAAATTCAACGTAATTTGTTCTTTTTTTGTTTGTCGTTTATTAGCTCGCGGTGGTCTTGTGACATTTGAACGAGGTGCAGATATGGCAAAGTGTAATATTGTCTACCGGAAACTTGTGTGATACCTTAATTTCTAATGATTTTTCGGTTTGCATGCATTTTGGTGTGATAGTAGTTAGTGTTTCCCCCATCACTTCATCAGAACAAAACTATTACTATCTTAACTATCGCATGAATGACGCCGCTATCCAGTCCGCGCGCGATGTTCTGCGGTTCGTATTCGCCGGGTTAGCCTCACTGATCCATTTAGTATGTCTGAACGAATCTCCATTTACGTCTGGGAGTTAGAATTGAATTTTTGAGAACGGGATACCTAGGATATGTGGCTAAACCGTCTTTTGGCCACTTCTCTCTCCGGCGGGCCACTGCTGCCCTTGGCCTTGGGGCGCTCACAGGGTCGACGCCCTCGCTCCCCTTCCCTCCGGTTCCCCTACCCCCTAAACCCTTACCTGCCCCTCTTTGCGAGGGCCTAACTCCAGGGATGGATGGACAAAGACTTGGATTTTGCAATCACGGGCAACTTTTCCTTTATATTGATTGCACTGGCCGATGTGAAAAATCGGAGTTTATGAATGCAAGAATAAGTGGTCTTGGGGATCGCTGGACATTCCAATGCATTTAGTAGTTCATTAGTTGAAGATGAATGGAATGTTGGCCGTACTTGTTAGCTGCTGTTATAAGCACTGTTGGGTAATAATAGTGTTAATGCAATATTTCAGCTTATGTATGTACTGGTAAAGGAAGAAAGTGGCGTTCTGCGGCGTTGGCGAATAGCTCTTAAACTATGTTCGCGTCCCTTGGGGTGTGGATTGCCCCGTGGAAGAGGAAAGCTGTCAGTCCGCCTGTTGCGGGAGGCGGAGTCCCCCCTCCCCCACGCTGCCTGGGTGGTTGGGGGCGCGTCGCGCCTCAGGTGTGCTCTTCCGCATGACTGACGCTTGGCTGGGGCTCGGCGGTGCGTGTTTGGGGGAGAGGGGAGCGTGTGGTGATTTGGCGGGGAATTCCTAGGCTTTCTGCGAGGAGGCCCCACTCCCCCCCCGAGCACATGCTTCCTCTGCTTAGTCGGCATCGATCTATTAGGTCTGATTCGCTCTTGGTGATCTCCTTCCGAGTGGAAATTGGATGGTGTCTGTGTTGCTTGACCATTCAATGCACCTTTTAATCGTGAATTAGAAGCTGGGAACCACCGCATTGCCAGGTTTCATTTTGCTAGGCTCAAATTTAATTTCCTCCCCGCACACCGGCGTGCGTAGAATATCATTATATTGATAGTCATTCGTATTAATACATTCGTGTAATTCATCTCAAATGCTAGTGTTATTCATCCCTTCACCCGTTTTGTCCCCTAAAATTCGCTGGATTTTGTAGGATTCAGATCCCTTGGCTTGGGCGATTGTGAATTAATTAAAAACTAATGCATACGTCATGCTGTCATCGCGAGCGTTTTGTGTGTGGTTATGCAATTAATTAGTTTAAGAGTTTAATAGATTTTACAATTTTGCTGTCGAATGATGCATATGTAGGTATGATCGTTTTTGTCGATCACATCGCGAATGCTTAAGGAATATTCGTGGTGATAATAGATAGTTAACGTGATAATAGGATTTTGTATTGATATTAGTCCCCAGTATACTGTGATACTGAGTGGTTGTATTATTTCGTTACGTTATTTAATATCCGCCATGCATATTGGAGGCCGTTAGAAAGTAAGACCTTGTTTCTATCCATGTGCGTCATCGCCTCATTCGCGCGTCAGTGGAATGGACACCTCTGGAGGATTCCAAAAGGTTTCCAACGTTGTAGAAATATAGATAAGTACAAGTTACGAGGTACAATGTGCCGTAATGAAAAGGGGCCTTGAATTAAGTTCAATAAGGATGAGTTAGAAATTTTAGCGGGTGTCTCATCTCCGCGAAAAAAGCAAGACTCTCAGGTTTAGCCAATTACTCCCATCATCCATTGCTCCCACCAAAATAAATTTACCTTACGGCAGAGACTGCGAAATAAAGAATTGGGTGCCTGCGACGCTCACTTTTCCCCTCCATAGCTGTGGGGTGTTACGTGAAAAGTCAGATTTTTCCGCTCTTGCCAAATACATTCATCACGCTAACATAAGGTACCGAGTATAATTGATGGTTTACGGCGTAACTTTATGGAATCGATTCATATTGGAGATGAAAAAATAACAAGTTTGATTCCACAGAAAATTTATTACGATGCAATCCGGCTTTCGACGTTCAACCTGAAGATGACGTTGAACGATGAAACTCGGGTTGTATTGTAATAAATTTTCTGTGGAATCACAAAGTTACTATTTTCCAAAGTTATTTCCAAAGGTACCGAAGTCAACCCAGCCCAATGGGGGAACGAACGTCTTCCACCGATGCTTACTGAACAGTTTTCTCTCCCAGTGTGTTCGCAAGATGCGAGCCATTAGCGTTGGTTTTTATTTGTTAAACCTTGAGTTTTCGGCAGGTACTGAGGACGAGTTAAAAGTTGACTGTTACCATCTAAGTCTGTGATTCGACATTAGGCCTTGCTAATGACTTTAACTCTCCTGCCTAGCACTGGTAGTGAGCGAAACGAGAGTGGCCTGGACTTGGAAGCTCTGGAAACCGTCTGCTGTTTAACCGAGAAAAGTTAATAATTTCTTTCGCGCGTTAGAGGAAGCGAGTTAATTTGAGGTGAATAAACTGTATTTGAGCCCCGGTACCATGATAAGAAAATAAGTTTCTTCGATGTTTGAATTACTCCACTTTCGATGGAACATCATTCTGTCCCTCTCCGGGAATGTTCCGATGGTGGAGCTTCGTCCGGTCGTTCTCTAGCCACCCCCGCACGGGTCCCACCAAACCACCTTTCCACCGCCATCGTGTGGGAGAGAAAGGGGGGAGGAGGGTCTTCCACCTCGTCTTTGAAACGGATTTTTTCAAATTTCGAACCTCCATTCTTCGTCGGGAGGTCGCTGAAGGGAGGTGGGGCTGGTGTATCATCCCATGGTGCGCCGTTTGGGTGCGCGTGGTACACTGCCTTTGGCCCCCCTCCTCCAGTACGCAATCTTCACTCTCCGAAGTCACCTTTCTCTCATTCCCTCCTTTCCTCGTTCTCTACCCGCTTCGTGTTCTCTTCCCCTGCCGCCACCTGGCGGCGTGACTTCCGAGGATCGCGCTCGTCATTCTTCAGTCCATTCCCCGTACATTGTTGAGCGCCTTGCCAAGGTGCTACCCCCCCCTCACAGTTATCAGATTTTACCCTGTTAATGTTGGTAATTCTGTAAAAATATCTTTTTCGGGTTTTCGATCCCATTGGCTATATGTTAGTTTGTAGCGGTCATCGTCGTCGTTATTGCTACCCTCTTCCACTGCCGTTCTCCCGTCGGTGCGTTTGTAGCTGTGCCCACTTTCTGCAGGATCACGGATGCTGCCGCTCGTTAGTTGGGGGGATAGTCGAAGTTTAGTTTGCAGTCTGGGACATTCGGTTGATTACTAGCAATTGACCGAACAGTCTTCGTGAATTGTGTGATGTTGGCGGTGATGTAGGCCAGTTTCTATCTGCGCCAAATAAAAAAGGTAATTTGTGACCATTTCAACCTTTTCTCTAATTTGTTTGGAAGTAAGCATCGCGTCAGCCTCGGTTCTAGCAGTTCCGCATTTGAAAGGTCGACCGAACCGCGTGTTGCATTTCCCAGAGCAATATTTCTTGCTCGGCGGATATGGCGCCGTTTGTGCCAGAATTTCCAGCCAGTGAAGTATAAATCCTGCTGCATGCCCTAATCTACAGCATCGACCACTCCACGGCGCTCTACTTAGGCGGGGGCAAAGGCCACAGGCGCACCTTGTTTCCCGTTGTTTGACAGGTAAGAGTAGATTGTGTTCCTATCCGGAATCCATGTGCTATGAGCTAACACCTGGGCTGGTGATTTCACTCCAACATGCGTGGTTGCATTTCATTAGGTGCTGTCGCGAATGGCTTCGTGGTCGAAATCAACTCTTGAGTCACCGTATTCTTCGAGAAATGCTTATGGGTTAGTTTCCCGACGGGCTCTGTATTTCGGCTCGTTTATTGCCGATTGTTCGACAGCGGCCTTCGAGCAGCTATCTCATTTGGGCCATAATACTAGCACTTCCCGAGTCTGTAGCATGTAGCCGTCGTTATTTCCGGTATTTGAGGATTTTTGTTGAGTGACTTGCGAGTTGGTATTAATAAGAGATTGTACTTGTCGACGTTGAATTTCTAAGCAAACACGGTGACACTATTTATTCTTCGAGGCAAACCGTGCACGAGGGGCTAGCCTGTCGGTTGCCGAAAATCAAAAGTCGTTGGTTGCTTAATGTTAACACTGTATGCTGGGACCTGGAATATTTTCCTCTTATTTGTTCGCTTCTCAAACGCAATGTGGCTACTCCCTTAGACGGGTTAATTATCTTTGTCAATTGTTTTACCTTGGAAATTAGTATTCTTGTTACATGCCAACGTGACATATATTAATTTAAATATATAAGGAACGTAGCTACGGTAGGGAATCAATGTAAACAGACAGTCAATAAACAAACAAATACGGTCCCGGTATTTTTTGTTTCGTGACATATATTGTCGATAAAAACGTTTTGGGAGATATATGAATGGCGGAGGCTGAAAAATACATTGTCAATTCCTTCGTCTGTCCGTTCACGCGTGTACTTTGGTTTACATGTTACCTCGCCTTCTAAGTGGGATGTTGGTTGGAGCTACGTACTTACGGAATTATCGCAGTGGTATTTTCATCGTTTCCTTTTCATCTTTGTGATATCGGTATCAAAGTGTGTATCGAGCGGAGTGCAAAACGAGTGAGTTGAAAATTCATTCCTGTTTGTCACCAGGAGATATAAGTGAAGTGATATAGCGAAAATTATAAAGTATTATTGTTGTTATTTGAAACTTTATAATGTTACTGTTACCGGAATATTTTCCGACAACAGTTTCGTCGTATTTTCATGATGGAGTGGGCGATGATAATCCTCCTTGTGGAGTGAGTGGGTGTGTTTAGCGTTAGCCCCTCCGAGCAGTGCCATTGTTAATTGATAGCCGGGAAGGTAGGGGATGGAGAGTGCGTTCATTGTCGGGCCCGCATCCATGAATCATGCGGCGCGTGCCTCCCTCATCTCTTCCGGGTCGCACCTCCCCCGTCAACCTCTTTGCCGCCAGTACCGCTTTGGCCCTCTACGAGTGGCTTTCACCCCATTCTCTGTCCTCTCCCAAATCCCCCCTCTTAACTTTATTACTTCCTCCCAGCATCATTCTTGGGAATTATCTACCCGAGCCCTGCTAGCAGTCTTCTCGCCAGTTGATAGATCGCAAAAGAGCTAAGATGGTTGGCGTGCGATTTAGGAATTCGCTTTAAGCAGGGTTTTTGTCATTGAACATTTCAAAAACTAGTGAGCTAAAACGAATAACGCACTTCTATTCTCCGTTTGCGGTGAGTTCATTGCGTTATGGTCAAATGCCTTGTTTTCAGATGCTAATACCAGTAAACTCTTCGGGTTTTCATCATCACGTTTATCCACACCGTCAGTTTAGTTGAAGAGTCTCTTATTAAAATAAAAGTGATAAAGTGGTAGACATTGTCTTGCTCGTTAACTATTATTTTAACAGAAGTGATTTTGATTCGACCGTGGCACACATATTTTAGTGAACTGACAATGAGCATGGGATTCGCAATCCCATGCTCATTAAATGGCCTACTGTAGTCTGTGAACATCATACATTGTTCAATGAGGTCAACTGTTTTCTTTCGGGGGCGCTGGTTAGTTGATAGACGTGGTTCTCACTAAGCTGCTCACACAATTGGGTTATTATGATTAGCGTTGACGAAGGTGCTAAGTTTTACCGGTTAAATTCATGTGACATTCTGGAATAGTGTTTATCCTTGTGGCGAACCATGACCTCGATATTGGTCTTTGCAAAGCCAATGCTAAACATTCAAATACTTGACGTCCCAATTATTCAGCCTAATAATAGCTTTCCTCTGGGCGTACACTGGTAATATCTCGAATTTCCACCTTAACAGGTTCCGAATCGCTGTAGTTTTCGGAAATAGCATAAGAATTTTGGCTCCAAAGAGCGCGAGTAATCCAGGTATTTATGACCGAGGCATCTCTATGAACGAGTAGCAAGTTTCCGTTGCCAAGGTATCTCGGTTTGTTATATTTTCCTGTTATGATGTTCAATTTGCCTTCTTGTTCGGTCGTTTAGTTTTGTTTGTTAATTAATATTTCGTTGTAACCAACCGTCGCGGAAAGTACCCAAATGGTTATTGAAAAAGTGTCTTGAATACTAAAGCGTGAGAAAGTCAGTTTTGGTGTGTTGCAAGTTCTTTTGGCGACTGTATCGTCGTGCATCATTCACCATTGGGGGAACCGCTGCGCCCTCGTCCCGGCAGATTCTTAGTGGTTGGGAGGCGCTCGTTGGAAAAACCCCAGTCGGTCGCGTGCCCCAGTGAATTTTATCCCCTCCCAGCCCGCAATTGCTGTCGTTTAGAACCTTTCATTGTTGTTATTGTCTTCCCCCCACCCTCTCCCCCGTCTGGTATACCACCACCCTTTCCCACGCCTCACTCCCGCACCATAAGCGGGACACGACGAAGCTGCCAAGCTTATCGGCTCTTTTGGTCGTATGCGGGTTTGTTCCAGGGGCGATTGCCTTTCACGTTTAATTGGCCAGCTACCCCCCACCCCGTCCCCTTGGACAGGAAGAGGTGTGACCCTCAGTGGGGGACCATCTGACGGGTGTACCGCCGCTTCAAGGGAATAATTTTCGAGAAATGTGCACCATATCATCGTTTTAATTCGCGCGCATATATTTTTCTTTGCAAACCCGACAATTGTGTTGACATACGTGTAATTGCACGATGTCCATTCCCTCGAACAAGAACATTGTTCATGTGAAATTTTCAATTCAGATTCGGCTAATGGGATCTTCATTAATTTTGCCTTGTCATAGAGGTTCGCAAGATATTATTGGATCTTTAACTCGGCTCGGCTGTTGCTAATAAATCTGAGGGCACATGCATAAGATATGGCTTTTCGGTGTAGATACTGGGGAACTTCAAGCAAATCCTTCACCCGGCCAGAGGATGTCCAACCAGCGAATACTCGTGGTACGTAAACGCCCGCAGTTGTTGAACATAAGTCCGTAGACAAAATAAACAATGTGTTTGCAGTGTCGTGGAAAAGGGAAACATTGTCACTCAGTTGGTTGTTTCTCTGGTGGTAATTGAATATTGGTTTTCACCCAACACTTCTATTTTGGAACACTTCCAACGATAAGTGTCATTCGAGACTCGTGCTATCGACTCGCAAAATTTTCTTCGGGCAGTTCGACCTCTCATTGTCTCTTTGAATCTTTTTATGTCAGTCATTCCGTCCTTCCATTATTTCATCTGGTCCTTTATTGTATTGTAGTGTTTTTTTCGTCTCCGGTGTGGAAGTAAAATGCAAATAGCACGCGACATGGGACAGCGGCGAAACGTGCCGGAAATACCCAATTGCACAAATGCCTGGCTTTCACTAAGAAGTTGGCTTTAGTACTAAGCAAACGACACCTATTTTGTATTACTGATAGTAGCACTTTTCTACTGGATAAAATTTATTATACGACCGGGTGATGATGTAATACATCGAAACCCGGTCATAAAATAAATTTCATTCAGTGGAAGTGTGCTACAATCAAGATTATTCATTGTTAGATTTCCACCACATCACGGCTGGAACTACTCGATTACCAGTGTTTTTCTGAGGCCGTGAGTCGATGAGTCGGGAGATGATATTTTTGGGTGGAGGGAGGTAAAGAAATCTCGTTGGTCACCGCGCTAACTGACCACCCCGTATCATTGAAATTTAATGCACGATTTAAGTGTTCTGACTGGGATTGAAAATGTACTTTGGGGTGCCTCATTCTTGCAAGGAATCGAGTCTGATGAGGAAATATATGGTCTGTTGTAGTATGCCGTTTGTTTTGGGGTGGGGTGTTAGGTCACATCCACGCATGACAAAAGCTACTCTTACGGAAGGGGCTACTTACATGCAAGAATATTCAATAAGGGAAATGTATGATGGTAAGAAATTGTAGCAAGTAGTAGTGCTATCTTCTCGTAGCGTGAATTGTTGTCAAACGTTTTCAGTTGAATGCTCCAGTGAGACAGTCCTAGTACCGCATTTCAACTGCGCTTCGTCTCCGCGTGGCATTGCGATCTGTAAATGTGCCCAATTTACATTTCATGTAATCTTTGATTCCGTCACCTGGCGTCGTTATGGCGATGTTTTCTGCTCGTCAATAGAAATGTTAAGGATTCTTAGGTATTTGTTTAACTCACAAAATGTGATCTTGGGGGCTTCAAATGCATTAGGCATGCCTGATTGGTCTGCACCATAGAAGCCGTAGCTTAAAACTCGGTGAAAAACCTCTGGGGGGCTAAGCAAATCAGTATACGCGTAATTGTATGATATTAAATTAAACTTGACGTATGACATTACAGCTGAAAGGGGGCAAAAGTTTGTTGATGTTTGGGAGTATCAAAAGTATTATTAAACTAATAGATCGCGAATACCCCGCAGTAAATGTGACAGTGACAAGTTAATTTAGCGTTCGAAAAAGCGTCGGTTCAGCCACGATGAAGTTTTTGACACACTGGCATAGGAGCATTACTAGATTATTGAAGACGGGAGGGTGTTAGTGATACCCTTTTTCAGGGGTTCGCGGATCCCCAGAAAATGCTGACATTCATGAATTCGGCGTGATGGCTGCCAGCTGAAGGAAGTGGAACGAAAGAGAGCAGTCGTGATGGGGAGTACCCATAATAAACTCGAGTGGTTTCTAACATTTTGCTAGATGAGATGTATATCTTAGCAAAATTGCTGGAATCATTTCGTGTACTAGCGTGCGCGGGATGCCATGATAATATTCCCGTGTTAGTACGAGAAGGTCCAATTTGCACTCCCTGGTTTGCATTTTTCTTTCATTCCAGATTGGTCTTAAAAAGAACCCGCACAAGTCGAGAACACAGACGTGTAACGTGACTCCAGCGAGGGTCCCGGTAAAAAGGGGTGGACCCTGAGGAACTGCCTCTTGTGTTCGATCTTTTTTCCTTCCGCCCCCATGAGGGAAACATTGCCCTTCATCGGAAAGGCCCCCTCCTTTCTCTGCCAATCAGGCCGTCCATTCAGTCTCGCACGATTTAATTGAGCACCCATTGCCTCCACGGATTCGTGGCGTAGGGGACTCCAGTTCGGCGGACGACCAGTTCGACCACTGCAGGCCAGTGCCCTCCCTCACTCTCGATGGGTCACGTGACGGGATACCAGTGCGCCGAAAGTCGGTGCCGCTCGTCGGAGGGAGGAGAAACCGGGCATGTAGCCGCGGTGTGTGCTGTTTGGCGCCCTCTTCGACGATGCCTTCCAGTTCTTCTTGGCTCCCTATTTTATCTTTCGCTCGAAAGAGTAGAAAAGGCCTTTATTTTTTTCGTTTGGCAGAGATGGGTGTGAACGTTAATGTGACTTTTGATTGAAAAACTTCGCCCGCCCTCGTTTGAGAGGACGGAACTCTTTGTGTTTGCCCTATTGGCTTTGGCGCGTTGTCTCGGAGGTCGCGCGGTTTTGCCAACGCGAGCGGTCTCGGTGGGGAGCGTGACCTCATTGGAGAATGGGTGGCAGTTGTCGAACCGACGTGTGGTAGGCTTTGACTGGGGGCAGCAACGGGGAGACCGAAGGAGATCACTTGCGCTTTTGCGATGGCAGGTCGGCGTAAGTTTTTTTGCCTCCATTATGTCTGCTTGGTATGTACTAATGTATTTACTACCCACGATAAAAATTACTTGGCCAAGCTTGCATGTTGTAGAAACTTATGGACTGCAAACATCAGCCGTATATGTTTTAACGTAGACGTATGCGCGTAGGAGCGAGCTGCTAACGGTGGTTTCATCAGTTTTGCTATCACAAAAATGGCAAAGAACCGGTAGACCTAGTGTGACATTGTGACCATATTTACTTCAATAACTAATTGTTCCCATTACTTATCATTGATGGAAAGATTAAATTTTGCATTCGTCGGTTGTATTTTCTTAACCTTAGATGTTGTGCTTGTGCACCATCTTACCACAGTGTGTGATGATTTGATTTATCATTTACTGTACTTGGGACAGCTATGCATCAAATTTGGATCTAGAGATGTGATTTGTATTAGGTACAGTCAAGCTGCTAGCCTTCTTTACCCTAATTTTCAAAAGGTGCATTAGGATTATGCTCTGTTTGGGGTCCATTTTACGTTGTTTCAGGATTGGTACTAGGAGACATTCAGCTTTCTATTTGAAGTGTTGAGGAATAACAGAAGTTAAAACTTTTCCTGTATTCACTCTAGTGTATATGTATTTTGGTACTTTTTGAAATGGGGTTGTTGGTTAGGGTTAAAGTTGAATTCAGTTGGCATGGTATTCCACGAATTTTTATCGAGAACTTATGGTTATTGAAAAAACACGTGATATATCAAGCAATAGCAGTGTAAAATGCATAGTTTGTTTGGTAAGTTTTGTTGGCATAACAATTCGGCCACATTTAAGTATTCCTTTATTTGTTTTTCCATTATGTGAAGTGTTAAAGGTTATGTGGGTTTAAGCAGTGTACAACTGTGACTTAATTAGAGATCCTTCGATCATATTTGTTTATGGAATAGGTCAAAATATGCTCACCAACGTCTGAATGCAGTAGACTGGCTGTGAGGGTGAACCTTGGCTGCGAGTTCTGTGGAGAGGTTAAAATTAAATCAATGACATTTTAAGTTCATTGTTCTAAGAGAAACAACCATTGAAAAGACCCAAAAGCTATTATGAGGATGAGGTAAACTTATATTGTAGAGCACCAGGGCTCCAGAAGGGCTATGGGTGTGGGGTATTTAGGCTGAATTATATTTTTCTTTTCTTTGTAATTTGTCATTATAATAATATCATTATTGGCGAAGAGCTCTTGATCCCAACTCCTATGACATTCAATTATGCCATTGTGTTATATTGTGCTTTGAAGGATCTTTGAGATTTTTATCAAAGTATTTTTTTCTGGTTTTTGCATTGTTTCCTGCCATATTGTCTTCAATAGGCTTTGCTTAATGTTTTGTGTGTTCATCTTCTGTGGAAGACTCCAGGAGGCCAACTGCCAGTGGTGGGTGTTGGTCTAATTCACATTGCGTTAGATAGTGTGACTAGATCCACACTCATCAATGGACAGTTGGCCTATCATTTTTTCCAAGTGGTAATGGAACTAAAATAATTAGGTTACTAGGAAGACACAGGGAATTGACGTCATCTAAACCTTAAGCTGTGGAGAAGAAAACAAGAAGGGCTTAAACTTAATTGTTCACACCGTAAATGAATGTTTTGTGAAATATCCTTAATTTAGTTGAGTCACTGCTTGGACCTACAGCTACACTCACAATGCCACCATTGGCTGTTTCTGTAGTTGGTTCATCTGCAGCTTGTGAATGGTAGATTTTGCTAGATGGGTGTTGGTCTAGTGCATGTTCTATTTGATACCATGACTAGATCCACACTCATCTAGGGAGATGCCAAAAAGTATTGCCCGGTGCCATTCCATGAATGGCCTTCATTAATGTCGTGGCCTCTTCCTTGTGCTCAGCTGTGTTATTTAGTAAGTTGGTGTAGGACTTGAGCTGTTGTTTGTACACACTTGGTTGTGCATTGTTTTGAACAGCCTTTCATTTACTCTGATGGAAATGTGTTAATTACACTTGGGTTTATGTGAGGAGTGAATGTAAAGTCAAAATGAAAATGTTTGTCATTGCTTTTAACAGTTGGACTCCCAAATGATTTTTTCAGTTAAGCTCTTTTGTTATTCAACTGAACATATATTTTACAGTTCTTGTTTGAGAAACAATTTGTTTTTAATGTTTTTTCTGGAGTCAATTTTTGTTACTTTTCAGTAAACATTTGTTGCAGTAACAAAATAGTGATTGTATAGGATACCATAAATGTATTTTATTGTGGTGTAATATATATATTCTGAAATATTTGTTTTCCCTGATCAATATTGATGCTTTGTTGTACTTGCTTCATTGCATCTTGTCATTACGAGGTGACTGTTGTTTAATGACAAATCATAGAATTCAATGGTTTAAATGACTGATGATTTGTATGAATCAAATAATTGGAATGTGCTTGGTCCATGAATAATTCCTTCAAAGAGCCAGGGAGTAGTGCATGAGCTTTTATGATGGCAGCAGTAATTCTTGGTGTCACTGTGATAGAAAGTAATGGGTGTAGCATCTCGTTTCATTTTTTATTGCTTCTCAATTTACTTATGTACAGAATCAACACTCATGATTTAGTTAATAATAACGATAATTTATTGGCATAAATGCTATTGTTGATGACAGTAGCTCAAGATTCTTAAATTCTTCGGCATTGAAAAATAATTAGAATGTGTAACTTACTTTTAATAATCAAACCACTTTACTTTTCCACATAAACTAGTGGTTTGATTATTAAAAGTTAGTATGAAGATTTTCCACCAAGTTACGCCAGAAACTATTTTATTTAATGTGTAACTTGTTAGGAAAAAACTTGAGCGATACATAATAACTGTAAGGTCAAAAGCAGTCCAAAGTACTTCTTACATGCATAGTATTGGACTGTGGTAAGAAAAACTAATTTTACTAGTGATTTCACCCTTTGAATTCAAAATAGTCTTCTAATGACTAAGAGTAAAAGTATTGAGGTCCAGATGAATATGATGAATCTGCTATGTAATTGTTTGGGTGATTCCTGCTGTGTACAGATTATTTTTAAAACCCTTACATCTTGTTTTTCCTGCCAAGAATGCAATCACGGCTGGCTGAAGTTCATTTTATTTGTATTTAATTGAACGAGACACCCTTGTCAGTTCCGCCGGACAGTCTCAAAGGAAGATAGAGCTTGTGACAAACTTAAGTTCAATTCTTATCCATGGGAAGCTCCTTCAGGAAACTCTCAAATGAAAACATTTTGAGATATGAGTGTTTCTCATGGAGTAAGATCATTTCACCCATGTCTTGAGCATGCATAAGTGTTGTATTTGAATGCAGCAAAGTGATATTAAAAAAATGAAGATTTTTTAGAAATTAAAAACTATTGATTTTCTAAAAAAACTTTTTGTCTTTCCAGTCTAGTAATCTCACAAGTTAATATGTATTGTATTGAGGCATGAATTCGCATTCTGTATTCCTTATTACCTTTACATTTGAGGGAGGCATTACACATAGAATTAGTATATTTCTGCATTCTGGTTCTGCTGTGGATGGCCCCTTCATATTTTCTGAATGCTTCTCTCCCCAATTAGCAGGTGGCCAGAAAGGGGAATGCGGGGAAGGCTCTGGGTGCAGAGGTGTCACCTTCGTTTGGACAGTACAAAGAGAATGGACTCAAGGAGAAACCCAGCCAAGGTGCCGTGCCTCTGAGGGGGACGTTTTCACCTGCCAGTTACTCTCCTAGCACGTGAGTGATCTTAGTACCTTTATATTACAGCTCAGGTGTGGGATCCGCATTTCGGTGGTTGTGAAATAATAAAATTGTTTAGCTCATGTTCCCAGAATTTGTTGTAAAACAAATATTCTAAAAAATGTAATTTTATTAGGTAATCTACCGGTTAAAATAGGTTTTTGGATAGACACAACTACTAATCTAAAACATGTTTACAGTTTAAAAAGTAATTGTTTCATCTATCCCTTATTTTCATCTTGTTTTTACCATCGACTCGAGTAGCACGCCTAAGAAAGTATTTTGCACTTAGATACCGTAGCATTGGTAGCCAACATGTATGTTTATTTGATGCCGCATGCCTGATGACAGAATCACACCCTGCTACAGAAATTATCTTTGGCTTGAGTTGATGGTTATGGGTGGACTGCTCACTTAGTAGAGGAAAGTTTTTCACCAGAGGTAGAAATTTTTACAAAGTAAAACTGTATTCAAAAAGCACATTGAAAATTTGAAGTATTTAACTAGTTGAAATCTTAGCAGTGTCTTCTTGAAAGAAGAGAATTTAATGGAAAATACTGTCACACTCAAAAGTTAGTGCAGTGCCAGCCAGGTGGACTGAAGAATATCCTTATGCGATTCTAATGGATTTTTTTGTGTGGGAACAGGACATTTATTGAGAAAGGCTTCTTATTGAAAGGTTGAAAGAGGGTAATCATTCCGGTGTTGGTGGTAGTTCTTTGCCAGAATGTATTATATGCTGAAAGTTTTTAAATAATTCTCCATAAGTTTGGGCTTCAGTGTGATGATTCAAAGTTTTCAGTTATGAAGATTTTCACAATTGATGAGATGATGTTTTTTGCAAATATCCGAATATAAATTGTAGTGAATCCTCTTGTCTTCTTGGAAATGGATGTACAAGGGTAAGCCAATACTAAGTCACAAATGTCACATTAACAGACTGTAGATGCCTGTTACGAACATTTCATCTGTTTGGGTAACTGAGGTAAGTCCTGTGTGATATCGCAGCCAAAGGCCTCTATGGCCACTTGGGTGGCTGTAAAGGTTGGCTGTTACAGCAAACAAAAGACTTCTGTTGGCTATTGAGGACATACTAAGAGGTGAGAGAAGTGTCTGAATGTGCAGGGTGAATATGTAGAAAAGTGAAAGATTTCAGAAGGTGACTTTCATTATTGTCGTCTCCATTTAGTTTTGAGAGTTATTGATTAGCCTATCCTTTGATATTGGGGTCCAGCTTGTATTGTAAGTAACAAAGCTGTTCATTTTCAACACAATGCCCTCCCTAGGGTGAAGGCAGTGGTATGGTGATTGAAGCATCAGGCTCTTAAAAGTCACATTAGACTCTTCGAGAGCTAGACTCAAGAGGTTATTGGTTTTTGATCCCCTGGGAGCAAGTAATTACTCTTCCAAGCTCTAAAATAAAACAAATGCAATTCAATGAAGGTACAAACAAGAGCATTAATTTATACAGATCTGAGCAAAAATACACAACTGAAGGTTGCTGAAGTACAAACAGCAAAATATAGCTCATACAAAGGATACCATATGGAGTGCGAGTTCAAACTTATTAAATTCAAACACAATTCAAAACGAGGCTGACTGGTCTGGCTGTGCACAAGGCAGCACCTATGGACACTTCATGCCGTCTACCTCCAGTGAAACGGTTCCAGTGATCCTTTGTCAGTATTTGTCCTTTGCCTGTTTGTTTTTCCTGGGGTAGGATACTGTTTTACTCGGAGGGAAATACATTATGCTAGTCGCTTGTTGATTGTGTGTTCTTGAAAAACTATAATTCCACCGTTAAAAACTGTACCCTCCATTGCTGAAATATGCAAATTAATCACAAGGAATGAAAAAGGAGATTCTGCATGTGTACCATTTATATCATGGCTGTATTTTTCATATCTTTTAGTTCATTTTTTTTGCAAATCTGTTTACTCTTGTATTCATTAGCATGGATAATATCTAGTATTTCATGTACTTGCACGATATAACTGGTCCAAGATCTTATTTTGTTGCTTTCAGCCAAGATACAGATTTTCATCAGCATAAGAAAGATCCCCATCTTGAATTGTGCATAGAGATAGATTTGGTAATTACTGTTTTTGCTCGTGTGACGTTCATACAGTTTGTGTAAACTGCACAGCATTAATGGCAATCTTTTCCTTGTGCCCAGTGCAACACCGGCGGTGGCATATTCTGGCAGGAGCAATGCTGGCCATGTTGTGTGCAGCGTCAATGTGTCGGAGGTGGCAGAGTGGGAGTGGGAGGGAGGGTTGTCTTCTTTCCGCCCCAACGTGGTGGAGTTAAACAGGAGGGCATCGGGTGCAGGGACTCAGCGCTACATGTGCGACTTCATTGGGGAAGTGGCGGAATTGCTGGAGGGGCAGTTGCATTTGATGGAGAAGTACCTGAATGAGGCAGGGGGGCTGGAGCCATGGGTGCCTGAACCTCTCGACATGCCTCAGAGGGTGAGTGGGGGCACCCTGTTCTTTTTAATTTCTTAGAGAGTCAATGTAAAAAATAGCACATGCCATTATTGACGGGCTATGAAATATGTAGAGCTGATGTTGGTTCATAGGTTGCTGTGGCATCTCCTATAAGAATTTTTCTCCCTTTTTTTGGGTTTTCAAATTTGTTGACTTATACCCTTCAATCTAAAGTGCTCGTTGGACCACTGAAAAACTTAACTATGTTAACAAACACGGTGGGGACAGGAAAAGTCGAGAGGCTGTGCGAGGCTGGTTTCTTTGGTAATAATTGATATTTTTTGTTCATCTGGGTGTAGTTGTGGATTGTATTTTGTATTGTGTGGATTGTATATTGTACACCTCCCATTCCCCTCTCCTAAACCTTTCCCTCCGAGATATCCATAGTGAACCTAAAAATTCCACAACCTCCCCCCCCACTGGGGACTCCCAGTAAAGGGATAATCCGGTAGGGACTCCTCCCCCTCCCTCTCCCACGGCCCTCCATTACCCACTCATTCTATTCTGCCTGGCTCTCCACCCACAAGCGCGCCTTGCCCAACCCCCTCCCCCACCATCCTCCTCCCCAGCCCACCCCCCCTTTTTCTATCTTACCTTCCCCCCAATTTTCCTCCCCCCTCCCCCCGGTCTAAGGGTATGTATACGTTGGTCGCCTGTATGTCTGCACCTGAAGATGACGTTGTACGTCGAAACCCGGGTCGTGTGTTTGTGAAATAAATCTGTGGAATTACAAAGTATTATTTTATCCGCTTAAGTAGTTGTGGATATTTAAAATGTTAGTACTGAATGGATTGCATTAAACAATTTGTTCTTAGGTATGCATAGTTTTCCACGGTCTGTATGTTTTAGAACAGTGAAACAATTATCATTGTAAATAGGGATTTGCCTTAATTCAATACTACAGGGTACGGCAACATAACTTCCTTTTTTCAAACTGAAAATGCTTTCAAAGAAGGAATTGTTTCAAATTATTTTATTTGTTCTGAAAATGCTAAGCAATGTCATATATTTAAAGATTTCCAGATTGTTTTTGTGTGAATTTGTAAATTCTTTTACGGCACTGTAAATATGTAATTGATGTTTTTATAGATTTTATTCCTGTTAGCCTATTTCCTTTGTCTTTATGAAATGATGACAGAAAAGAGATGAATTCATTGCTAAATGAATGTTGATTGCTTGTCCTATTCCACTGATATGGTTTATAATATGCAGTGACTTTACATTTGAGTATTTATGCACGGGTTATTTGACGAGTGTTGTCCTTATTTTGTGTTCGCTGGAATGCAGTCTTCGCAGAATTACCTGGGTCGCATATGCAGTGATGGTCGCCTGAATGTAGAATCGATTCTCCTGGAGGGTGCAGTTGATTCAACAGTTTCTGGGAAGCCAATTCGCTTGGATGTTAGCAGGATGTCGTGTTCCGAAGAGGGAACTCCGAAGGAACCCTATGCCCTGTTTCCGGGGCAGGTGGTGGTTGTGAGTGGACAGAATCACAAGGGACAGAGGCTCTATGCGCAGCAGGTTTACTCAAAGGCATCGGCACCCCTCCCTTCACAGGCCCCATCTTTATCAACTGGGACAGGTGAGCCCTAGAGAGGTCATTTTGCAACTGTGGTGTGAAGCTCATTTCTTATCAATGCAACAATTTCAAGGTGCCAAGATTAATTTTTGCCTCGACTAGGATCCAAATGTGGATCCCTCTGTCCTACTGAATGTTTAACCAGCTACCAAGACATCCTCTTACTCTCTGAAATTTTGGGGATTTTAAAGGAGCAAGATGAAAACATGAAATGCATGCAGTGTCAGATATTCTTAGTATTGCTCATTGAGCCACAGTCCATGAGGTTAAAGTCAACTTTTAACACAAGGGCCTTATTTATACATTTACAGACATGCCAACTCTCCCGATTTAAGCGGGAGACTCCCGATTTTTCCTTCTTACGTTCTTGATGAACTGTTCAAATTGTGTACTTAGCTTAACATGTTAATAAAGTGTGACATTCATTAAAAATTGGCAAAGTGTCATAAAGGGATTAAGGTGCCATGCAAATATTGTGGTAATTAAAAGTGATTACTTCGTGATACACTTCTAAAAATCTCCCGATTTTTCATTTTTGAAAGTTGGCATGTCCTCCCGATTTTTCATTTTTGAAAGTTGGCATGTCCTCCCGATTTTTCATTTTTGAAAGTTGGCATGTCTGCATTTAATAATTCTGTAGAATTTCAAATTTCATATGATGATCCTGCTTAATTTGAAATGCTGCAAAGTATGATGGTAAGAGTGTGTACCCTAGCCTAAATATTGTACTTTGCCTGGTTTTTTAATAAAGTGGACTTTAACCGTTTGTCAGGGTAGAGCATACCAAAGTTATTTTCATGAAAAAAACACCATTTGCCAGACTGGTGTATTATTCTTTTATGGTGTTTGTTTGAATCTAGAAGATAAAACGATTCTAAAAAATTGGATAAATGAAAATTTGTGTTGATGAAACATATTTATTTTAATTTGGCTGCATCATTTCATTCCTTCAAAATCCCGTCTTGGTGCAATCTTACACAAGTGAAAAGGTGGATGTTAAGGATCCAATAACCTAACCGATGCAAAGGATTGATTCTCTTCTCGCAAGGTGATTGTTATAACTGCTTTGCTGTTTTGAATGTAGTTATGTTGCAATCATGCCTCATGTAGTCAACCACAAACACTACTTGTACCATCTTTCTGTTCCTTGGGTAATGAGTCGCAGCTCATGATGATGGAATTGTTGCAAAAATTGGAGACAAGCCAAAACACATCCAAGCAAAACAGCTGTCAACAATTAACTGAACATTCAAAGTAGCCGAACTTTCGGCAAAAGTGAGCGACATCAGTACCAACGTAATACCACAAAGAAATCGAAAAGCAAATATACCTAACCTGTGAAAAATAAAAAATTAGCGATACTTTTTGAACAGACCTAATATATTACTACTGCAAATAGGCAAGCATTAAAATGTGTGCCCAAATGGGCTAGGTTTTGAGGAGTAATAGCTGATTATAGCATTCATATTGTTTATGCACACCAGTGCATAATTTCGACCTGTGGAGATGTATATAATGCACAAGCAGCAAAATGTTCTTGGAAGTAGCCACTGGTCAGAGCTTTTTAATGTCGGTTTTGGTGAGTTCTGGTGACATTCAGCAAGAATGGTGTAGTGCTATTTCACTCAGAATAGCAGGCTGTATTTATTTTTGTAATCTTAACAGTTAAGTTTCTAAATCTGTCATTGCTCTTTGTAAACATGTTAATTTAGCAAACCAAATTTGAATATATAATGGAAGTTAATGGAACATAATAAGAGTTATTGAAAAAAATTTAAACTTGCTTAAAATTTCATGTGTGATAATGCAGACCTAAAATACAAATATAGTTTTCCTTTATGTTATGTTTCATAGTTGTGAGAGAGAATTAATATGTGACATGATTTGAAGCAAATAGGCAATTTTTTTCAGTAGAATTAAGTATGTAGATCTCTTAATTATTGAGTGCAGTATATGGAATACTATGAAAGACTAAGCCATCTATTTGAAATTCCTGTTATAAGTATGTGGCATTTAAACCTATTCATGAATTTAGTGTAATGTTACACTGGTTTATTCATAATTACTATCCTGTTGGGATTGTTGAAATATAATTATATTCAGTCATGTTCATGGAACTTCTAAGCCTAACGTTTCTCAGTATATTTCCACATTGCTGCATAGCCTAGTGTGACCCCATGGCATCATGTACTTGTGGTACATGGTCTGACTGTCAAGATAAGTGAAGATTACTTAACTTCGATGTTACTGTTTAAATTGTGGCAGTGCAGGGAGGATTAAATTCTTTACCTGCAATTTGGTGGAGTGACAGACAGCCTGACCTTGATCAGGTGGAGCTGTGTGATGATTCTTATGCCTCTCCCCAGGACCTCTGCATGTTATGGTGGGCAGTGGACCCTTCACGCAACTTGACACACTGTCGTATGAGCCCCTCCAAGACTTGATGGCCCAGGTCCGCAAACTCCAGCCCCATGTGCTTATCCTGATTGGTCCATTTCTTGAATTTGCCCACACCCATATATCTGGTGATGGGGGTTGCCAGCTTGCTGAGAGCTTTGAAAATTACTTGGATCGTATGGTGGGTGAGATGATGGGCCAACTGCAGGGGTGAGTGTGAATGTTATTTTTTTGATGGATTTGTTTGCTCTCCCTACAAAATGAAATGTTAAAAAGGCATCAGCTTATTGGCATTCTTTAATATTGAGGCTATGGTTAAGAATTTAGTTTAATACTACCCTCTAGAATAAAAATACAAACTGAAGCCATAAATACTTAATTTTGCAAAATTTAGTCTGCATCTATTTTGACCCCTTCCAAGTACTCTCCATTCGTTTCTATGCACTTATTCGATCTTCTTTTCCTCTGTTTAAAGCACCCTTGGGAAGTCCTTGGCAGTTAGGCTTTTTAGTTTTCTCATTGTTTTTTGCTGTGTCCACATCTTCCCAGTGATGTCCCTTAATCACATTTTTTTCCATTTTGGGAAAAGGAAAAAGTTTTAGGGAGCGGGATCGGGGGTACAATCAATGCTGAATGTCCAGATGCGTTGTCACGGTGAAATGTCCATAGATTATTTTGGTTAAAATAGTGTTCACTGTTGATTTTCGTAAATTCAGTTGATCGGCTATCATTTGGACAGTTTTTTGATGATTGTTAAGGACAAGGGACCGCACACTATCAATGTTATCATCAATACAGGTGGTTGAAAGTCGTCCCGGCCTTGCATCATCCGTGGTGTCTTGTCGGCCATCTTTAAAACCCTTAATCCAATTGAAACTTTTCTTCAGAACATTATTACCGTAAACAGCTCAACATTTCAGTAATTTCTAGATAACATTTATTGCACTTCACCAAAAACTTGATGTTGATTTGTTGTTTGTGATTTCGTCAATTTCCACTTTATTGACAAACAGTAAAAAAAAGGACAACAGAAACTAGTGTAACTGGCACCATATGCACAGCTCAATAATGTGCTAAGCACAGACAGCTCATTGGGTCTCAGGCTACTAGCGCTGCTAATGGGCAGGGCTACAGTCTGCATCATGGCTGCCAGATTGCACCAGTTAGTGTATTTATTGGAGAGACTACGTATATAGATTCTGTCGATGTTGTCATAAATGGCATTTTGATGTTTATGGTGTGATTTTACTCCTAATTATTTGGATAATTAGCCCAGGAGGATGACACTATGAAGTGTGTGTTCATCTCACTCACCTCAACCAAATCAAGTTCCAGAAACTTGTAAAATTGTTATAGGTAAAAATTGATCAGTGGCAATACCAATTCTTTGGCAGACATGCCAACTCTCCCGATTTAAGCGGGAGACTCCCGATTTTTCCTTCTTACGTTCTTGATGAAATGTTCAAATTGTGTACTTAGCTTAACATGTTAATAAAGTGTGACATTCATTAAAAATTGGCAAAGTGTCATAAAGGGATTAAGGTGCCATGCAAATATTGTGGTAATTAAAAGTGATTACTTCGTGATACACTTCTAAAAATCTCCAGATTTTTCATTTTGAAAGTTGGCATGTCCTCCCGATTTTTCATTTTTGAAAGTTGGCATGTCTGCTTTGGGTAAAATAGGGGTATTCAACCAAAACTGGTCATTGGATTGTGTGGGGGGGAGTATTCAGCCTTGAGTTTCGCCATGCATGAGAAATGAGTTTCGCCATGCATGATAAGTTAAAAAATAAGTGAATCAGTTGAAAGATCTCAACTTGAAATATTCAGGGTTGTAAATTGATGGAATTGAGACATTAATGCTTCATCACCACCTGTATGTATGTAACTTGTGGTAATCACCTAGTTTTTAGAATATTATGCATCTGGTTGAAATGGAATTGTTTACCCTTGATGTCTGTGTTTGATAAGATCTCTTCATAGTGTAATCATGTCAGGATATGTCATTGTCAAAAGTTATGACAACAGGTCTTTTCCTCTGGTAGGTTGACCACACAGGTGGTCCTCGTCTCTAGTGCTCGAGATGTGAATGCACATCCTGTTTACCCAACTCCAGCATATGCATTCCCTAAGGGGGGTCGCACATCGCAGTACTTGGGAGGTGATGGTAAGATTAAGCAGCCAAGGCTGATCGTGGCCCCGGACCCCTGCCTCTTGGACATCTCGGGGGTTGTGATTGGCGTGACGGCAACAGACATCCTAATGCATCTGGGGCGTGAGGAGATGGCTGGGTGAGAATTATATTAGTACTAAAGCATTCAGAAATTTGTAATGAGTGTTGTCTGTGTTGTGTTTTTGAGCCAAGGTTTTAAATATTGATGAAAATGCTATTTCGACCACCCTTTCCAGTGACTTCTGACAAGTCAATGATCCAAAGATTTTGTTGTGTGTCTTACCAACAATCTTTGTACCTCACGGAAATCTGAAAAACATGAGGAATTAAAATGCGGAACCTTCAAAAAGTAAGTCATTCATACTGACTGGGATTGGAAGCGTTTTACACTTCGAAAAGTCTGCATTTTAATGTATATTAACTGATGACTCTTAAAGTTTAGTCATGGTATCTCTTGCATTTCTTTGTAAAAGAGGCATAATGGAAAATTAAGGGCCCTTTGGTTATATAAAAGTGTTAGAAAAAGTTTCATTGGTGGTTTTCTAGAGCCTATTTCACTTTATCGTGCAATAACTGTTCACTTCTAAGTGCTTTTCATAATTTTGCGTCGGCTACTTAAATCCCTGAGCATAGAAGTTTAGCACCTGGGAATTACACCAGTTGCCATGGCGGTCTCAAATTCTTGTCTTAAAATCCACATCTGCCAAGCCACTGTTTCAAGTGCAAGAAGAGAAATAGTCACTAGGTGCATGTAGTCTAGTTGATGCCACCTTGTGCACAATTTGTGATAGCAGAACTTTTACACAGTAAACAGGTGAATAATGGTGGGACCCTTAGGAGGGAATTTATCAACAAAGGCATTTTCAATCATGAACTATTCATAATGTACATTTGTGTGGCCATTTTTGAAGTCTTATCTAGCCATCCATTGCTGTAGATTCAATAACTGGGAACAACTCCCAATGGATTCTGGTGGATGATGATCCTTTTAGACTAATGCCTTGCATGTTGCAATTGGGAGGAGCAACAATTTTTGTGGACATCATCTGCATCCACTGAAAGGTAAACAACGAATACTGAATCAAAACGATAAGTTCAGTGGCTTTGGAAAGGGCAATAGATGGTGCTGCGAGCATAGGACTCTGATATGACCTACTAAAGCATCAGTTAAAAGGCCTTACTTTTCAAATATGGACTCATGGCTTTAATTGTCCCATAGCTGAAAGGAGTGGTGATACAATTTTCCAGCTAATTTTTCCCTGGAATTTTATTTTAGAATTGCCCCACATTGATGTTGGTAACTTGCAAATTGGTGTTTCCATTAAATTCTTCCATTGTATGGGCTAATCAATGCACTGGAAGAACCAGTCTTGAGGCCTTCCTGTTTGGCTGGGTAGCACTAGCTGGAAAGTTTCATTTTAACTTGCTCAATGAAAGTATTTATAACTTAACCATTGGCACAATGTTTTGTTCCGGTTTTACTTTATTTATTTTAAACACATTCAGTGATGCCACTTGTGCTTTCTCATGATAGTGATTGTCAATATTTATTTTCTTATGACATTTATAATGATTTCTTTCAGTGCTGGTCACAAACTAGATCGTCTTGGCCGCTTGTCCAGGCACCTGATCCACCAGAGGAATTTCTATCCCCTCTATCCTCCAGCCCTTGGAATGAACATGGACCTGAAACTCTGGAGCCAGATGTGTGTATTGCCTGTAACACCACACTTCCTCATATTACCATCAGATCTCCGTGGATTCATTAAGGTGATTTACTCTCATATTAAGGACATTTTTCAACTATTCATATTTAAAAATTCTTTAATACGCAACACTGCCAACTGTAATGGTTTAGATGTAAGTTTTGGTTGAATAAACCACCCTAGACAATTCCTATATAAATGTCTAGAGAATTGATGGGAATTATAATTAATTCAATAATCAACAGAAATACTGCAACAAATGCTTATAGTTAGTTGTATGGTGGATAATTGCAAAGTGATAGCTGCTTTTGAAAGTAAAGCTCTTGTAATACAGTTTGTGTAATGTTGGTTACATCTGACTTAAGGAATCCATTTTCAGGGGTACATCAGTTCATGTACAAGTAGGTGTGGAATAATCAGAGGTGAAAATTTTAAAAAAATATTTGAAAAAGATTCCTCGACGTCATTTTACCAAACCATGGAATGGAGTGAGAATCGTCAGCCTAGCATGAAAAAGTAGTTAGCCTTTCAGTGACACCCATTTCTGTTGAAATCATGATGAACCCTTTCATTTCAATTACTTGCCCCCGACACATGTGATATTGGCAATAAAGTGTTAGTCTGCGTTTAGAGTACAGATATACTACCTTGATCAAAAAGTTCCCGGAATTTATTCAGAAAATTAAAAATACAAGTTTATTCATCTAAATCTATATTGTCCCCTTCAAAGTAATCCCCATCGACTGCAACACACTTATGCCAGCGCTTGATCCAATCCTCGAAACATTTTTTATATTCGGTTTTCGGTATGTCCATCAGTGCTTCCTGCGATTTTTCCATTATTTCCTCTCGGCTGCTAAAACGCGTTCCCCATAATGGTTTTTTAATTTGATTGAACAGAAAGAAGTCACAGGGAGCCAAATCAGGTGAATTCGGTGGCTGTTGGATGGTATTTGTTGCATTTTTCGTCAAAAAATTAAGAATAATGATAGCACTGTGCGACGGTCTTGACGCACTGTGCGACGATTTCTGATCTCTTTCGGCGAATTGCTTCACGCAAACGTCTCATAACGCCCAAATAATACTCTTTGTTTACTGTCTGGCCTTCTGGCAAAAATTCATGATGCGCTACACCGTTGTAATCCATGAAAACCGTCAGCATTGCCTTCTTTTTTGACTGAAAACGACGTGGTTTTTTTGGTCTCGGCTCATTTGGTGAACGCCATTCACTTGCCTGATGTCTGGATTGCGTGTCATACTCATAAACCCACGTCTCGTCTCCAGTAATGATCCTTTTGATGAATGTGGGATCGGATTCAGCCTCGCAAATCATGTCTTTTGCGTCGTCAACACGGTCTCTTTTTTGCATGAAATTGAGGTCTTTTGGCGGCACCAACTTTGCTGCTACACGACGGAAACCCAAATCATTAACCGCAATGTCTTGGGCGGATCCATAGGCAATCAAGTCCTTTGCTATTTCTCTGGTGGTTAATTTGCGGTTATTGACCAACATTTCTTTAACTTTATTAATTTTTTCACCGACTTTCCATGTCGATGGTCTGCCACTGCGTTCATCATCTTCGATTGACTCACGACCACTTCTGAACCGCTCGTGCCACTGGTAAACGACCGTTTTTTTTTAGAGAATCGTTGTCGAAACACTTCCAACATTTCCAACGTCCGTGGGCCACTAAATCCGTTTTTTACGCAAAATTTAATACAAGTTCGTTGTTGCAAATTTAAATCCATTTCTGCAATTGTAAAAAATCGCCAACACACACAGAGATAGATGTACTCTTGGCTACGTAACTTTTGCAAATGTCAAGTTATGACACTAAGATTTAAAGGGAATATCAACAACAGATCTACCAATTTAACAAAAAAAAACAGAACTCAAATCGGAACGATGGGAGCGGCACACGGTGGTTATTCCGGGAACTTTTTGATCAAGGTAGTATTCCACATAGTTTCGGTGAAAAACAAATTGAAGAAATCAGTGGGGTCACGTAGTGTGTGTTGGTGGGTGCTTGTCCCAGGATTTCATCTGAATTGGGTAGATATCACATTTTTCTTTGACACTGATGAACTCTTGGGATTAGGTGGCAGTGTTGAATCGGTCATCACTGTAAATTTCATCTCTCTTCACTACAAACATCACCACCGCTATGATCTATCCCATTTGGTTTTTCTTCTTTGTTGCAAATTCAATCATTAGTATAACAAAACAGTGGCAAAGGTACTCCATTAAATTTTCATGAAACTTATATTAAAAAAAACATTAAAGCACAATTCAAGTGGGATGATGGTCAAGTTGGTGTTTTCTGTTATTTCTCTTTTTGTTAGTTATGAATGAGTTTTGCGGCCATTTTACAAATGATTGTGCCTCCAACAGCCTACTTTTTGTGAAGTTTGTGTCTTTTGTGCATTTCATATGATCTAGAGTGAAATATGTATGCTGGACTGGTGCATAAATTTTATGCTTAGTTTTTTTCATATCTCTTATAAACAGAAAATCATGGGCTTTTATGACTGTGGAATATCTTTAAATGAACTTGGTCATGTGACTTCTGTTGCTTTTCTTGCACAATTTTTTCGTAAATAATTTCAAACAAGGCAATGGACCATAAAATTGGAGTTTAACAGCTATGTGTCATGTTGGTCAGGGCTTAGTAGATTTTGAGTTCATGAAAAAACCAGTCTCATCCTGGTCACTCTGTTAACAACATCAACTTTATTGTTGAAATGCATATAAGTATGAGATAGTTTATAATTGCATGTGAAATTTGAAAAGGGCATGCATATATTAGTTATTTAATTTTCTAATTTTTAAAGTGATTTTTAACTCATTCGTATGTGATTGCATTGTGCTTTTTACTATTAATATAATTGCTAATGTGTACGCTCTCTCACTTAGACTTATCTCAATATGACCTTGGGCCACACAAGTTGCCAATTTTGTCTTTGGCCTTCCTTTTATTTCTTGCAAAATACAGATGTGTTTAGGTTTGAAGACAGTGTTTGCTGTAGACTCAATGTGTTTGATTGCTTTATTAACTGTATTATTCTTATGGGGAATGTGTAAACCTGGAAATCCAAAGATTGCCCACTTGTCTCTCCTGTGGCATAGGAATTTTATTTTCTGGGTTGCTTTTGGTTTAGGGTTTTATATTATGAAGTAATGATGTATGGAATGTGATATCGCTTTTTTTAACTTTGGTAGAATCTTGATTTTTACATATTGTAATTACATGGAAATTGGATTGAACACAGGTGAAAAAGCAGCACCTGGACTACCGCTACCCACTATTGACATTAAGTGGGTCGCGGTAGTCCAGGGGGTAGAGCGTTGGACTACTGACAGGAGGGCCTGGGTAAGATTCCTCGGCAAGGCACTCTGGGCACCTACAGTAATTGTCTGCTTATCCAATATTAAAGCTGTGTGCACTGAAAAGAAGAGATTTTTACAGTTTGTTAGTAGTTTTACTTAAATTATTGTATTTTATAATTGTTTCCTTTCAGGATGTCGATGGGTGCATCGTGATGAATCCAGAACGCTTAACCAAAGGTGTTGTTGGTGGGTCATATGCTAAATTTGAAGTGCAACCTCCATCAACTGGGTCTTGGGAGCCTTCGCTGTTGAGCCATGTGCGTGCCCAGATAGTCAAGATATGAATTGGTGGAGAAATGTTCATTCAGTGATATGTACTGCACTAAGAATCAAGATACTTCAGCTATGCTATGAATTTCTTTTCATTTTTTGTAAATTGTACATTCAATTGTAAATGGATGTTGTTACTTTATGAGAAGGCACAAAAGGCAATACCTCAGTTTTGAATGTATCTGGATAGTGTCTGGAAAGTGTGTGCGTGTTTGTATATTTTTGTTGTTACACAGGTACAAGATTTATGCAGTCTTAACCATGTAATAAATTGTTCTTATTATTTATTCTATTAAAGTATTGAAAGTATGTGTGTAGAGTACTTGCCTTATTTGAGATCTTGTCCATATTAATTTTTAAACAGCTAAACATTGATGATTGAAGGTAACATGTGGTATGTCAACAAGGAAATAATAAAAATGTATTTATTTCCCAGCAGTGTGGCATGGTGTGCAGCAAGTTATTGGCCACTCCCATGTTTCACTCTTAAACTGTTTTCTTTGGGAAACCCACTTGAAGAGAGAGTTCTACAATGAAATGTAGTTATTCTCGGTTGATGATGGCACTAGCATCATATTACTGTGCCATGATTTGTCTTATATATATTCTTCATATTTTCTCTACTGAATTATTAATTTCATCAATTATATTTCATCACCAAAATGAAGCCCCGACATTAGGAAATGACTTAAGGTGATCATTGCACGAATGAGACATTCACCAAGGTATATACTGGTGTGTAATGGAGTAACAAAGAGTTCAATTCAAAAAGCACGTTAAGTTTAAAGTGGGCCAAAGTTAAATTCATATTTTTTATCAAATATCAACAAAAGGTCGGGGAATTGAAAGGGAGGTGGATTGGTTGGAGAATGTTCCGTGATTGTTTCTAATATGAAGGGCCATTGGCCAAAGTAAAAAGCTGGGCATAGTTCGCTTTGTAGGTGGTGGCAATTTTTTTAAACCAGGAAGAAATTGGGAGGGATGTATTTTGGCAGATCCTGTCACAGGAGGGAATTTGTGATGATGGGAGCAGATTTTGCATCTGGCCTGGGTGCATGGAGTGGATTTACAAAGGACCCTGCCTCCCTTTTTAAGATAATTTGAAAGATTCACATGATGTATAAATGCAATGGAGGGTCATTTGGAAAGTAAATTGGTGGCGAGTTATTCTGTTAGAAAAGATTGGGAAAAGAACAGGCTTTGGGGGTTCGTACATGCTCGAGGAAAATGATGCTGGAAAAGAATGGCAAGAAACCTTGAAACTTGTATATTTGTGGAATTAGGGCTACTGCAGTTGAGGTGACCTCGGGTAGAAAGGAAATGTGCGATTGATTGTTTAGTGTGCAGAAGAGAACTATTGGATTGAAGAAGGCTGCATGTTGGTGTGTGATATATGGGTTTATTTGTTAAAGATGGAGCTTGGCATATCTAGAAAGTTCATTTTAGTGGAGTAAATGGTGAAAGTGAAGGAATTTGAGGATTCCAAAATTTTTGAAGCTTGAAAATCATTTGCTTCGACCGGGATGAATGTTACACTTTAAAATTGTACTAATTTGCATTAGTGGATGGCTCCATAGAAAATTACTGTTGTGGCATTTCCCACAGGTCCATAGGCGTTGAGGATGTTCTATTAAGGGAAAGGATTGAAGTTACGAATGGAGGCCATACCATAATACCAAACGAGGAATGTCAATTTGTATCTAAGCCCAAGTTAAGGGTTTCAGGGTGTGGTTGGAGAGAAAATATTGTTCAAGAAGGCCAAGGTAAAGATTGGCATGCAATGAAAAGCACTTGCTTCCCATGGTGCAACTTTAGACTTTAAATGCAGGGACTATTGTTGAAGGCAAAAACAAAAAAAAATTTGAGAGAATTTCATTGGTTGCAGGAGGATATGTGTGTTGAGGACTAGTGGAGTAGGGTGTTTGGAGAGGGAATTCTGGGGGGAGGAGAGAAACTGCACAGGTACCGTATAACCATAGGAACTAAGGAAAATGATCTCTCCTTGGAGGATGGGCAATCAAAATGTGGACTATTAAAGTGATTTTAAAAATTGAATGGCTAGTTGACTGGATATCTAAACGTACTCTGGCCTATATTGTGAAAAGGACATGCGTTGTTGCAGTATTTTAGACCAAGAAGTGATAGTTTTTCATTTTGGAGAAAAATGATAAATTTAGTTGTTTAAATTAAAAAAGTGCCTAACTTTTGAAGCT
The DNA here is from genome assembly GCA_037158775.1 of Hetaerina titia. Classification (NCBI taxonomy): domain Eukaryota; kingdom Metazoa; phylum Arthropoda; class Insecta; order Odonata; family Calopterygidae; genus Hetaerina; species Hetaerina titia. The sequence goes on along the minus strand of CM073778.1, from coordinate 9,445,332 downwards.
ATTTATGACCAGGAGAAACATAGTGTATTGGCATTGACCAAGGCTAAATCCCTTGAAAAAAAATTGTTTCAATGAGTCATTATTCAATCGAGTCATTGTTATGACTAAATAATTTGGGGAATGTTTTATTCATAAGTACCTTAATTAATATAAGAGTCTAAGCAAACGAATTGAGACATTTTAAAATTATGGTTGTGTCAGACTGAGAATTGGAATCATCAATTTAGTGTGAGAAATGATTATTTGATATTCATTAAGTATTCAACTCATATTGGTTAATGGCATTACTGATAAGCAAGCCTTAATTTTGTTGTTTCGGGTGTGACTAATTGTTAAAAGAATTATGAGAATACTGTGCTCTGCCAAAGTATCTATGTCAGGTACAGCAAAGATGGAAGATGAGAAATGATGAATTCATATCTCAAAAAGTGTTCAGTGCAGTTCAATAATGGACATGGTGAATCAATGATAGGTTGGAAGTCAATATGGTTCAATTCAATCAATTTGTGTTAATATGTAGCATTTATATAATTCCTTAGATAAGGCTTTACACAACTGAAAAATTACATGTGTCATTCAGAAATGCAAGATGGAAAGTTCCCAAGTTTTTATTAAATTGTTTAATTTTTTGCCAATATCTTTGCTTTTATTAGTAAAGGCTCTTATATCTTAGACAGACAATTTACAATATGAATCCAGAAATTCTATTTTTGTTGATTCGTGATGACTCGCGTAGGAATGTACATCCATATAATAAGTGTCATCCATTATATTTTGCACCTCATGAAAGCAGGGAATATACATTTATTTAGCAAATATTTTACAACTAGCAATTAATTATAAAATGGAAATCTTCCCTATTGTGTCAGATATCTTTTTGCACTACAATTGGCTTAATCAGCACCAGGATAATATAATAAGTATATTGTCTTATTCCGGGTGCTGATGCTGTTTTTTTCCTCTTTGTGTATGGTCATATCTTTAAATATAATAATTTTTTTAACGGTATCTTAGTCAACTGAACTTTAAGACATCTCTAAAACTTTTAGTACAGTTTAAATGGTAATATGAAATTCATTCAGACCTATCAAATGGGGAAAATATCAAATAAAGTGTCAAGGGTTTATCCTGTTTTACTGTTTATTAACTGTATCTGTATCTGGTTTTACCTGTTTATTATATGTCTTTTGCCTACTTTTGCACATTGTTGGTCTATTTTTGCATATTATTTGACAATAGTTTGTGTATTTTTGTCTATGAATTATCTATATTTTCTCCAATGTGTATTATTTGTCTTTATTTCAATGTTTTGTATTTTTTGTCTATTATTTGTCTATGTTTTACTATTATTTGTCTTTTGTTGCCAGTTTTTTGTGTATTTTTTTGTCTATTATTGTTCAATTATTTTTCTATTATTTTTCTTTTTTATCAGTATTATTTGTCTATAATTTGTTTATTTTTTTCTATTATTTATCAATTTTTGTCTATTTATGGAAAGAGCATTAAAGGAGATGAAAGCAAATAAGGCCATGGGGGTAGACAACATTCCTTTGGAACTGTTGAAGTGTTTAGGAAAATGTGGGAAGAAGACTATATGGACTGATTCGTAGTATCTATGAGGAAGGAATATGGCCGGAAGATTTTGTGAAATGTGTTAGTTTCTATTCCAAAAGAGGCAAAGGCTACATCATGTGAGGATTACAGAACAATAAGTTTGATATCCCACGCCGCTAAAGTTATTCTCAGGATCATCAAAAAAAGGATAGAGAGTAAGGCAAATGATTACTTAGGGGATGATCAGTTTGGATTTAGGAAGGAAAGAGGTATGCGTGATGCCATTACAGTAATGAGATCACTAATCGAGAGGAATATAGAATACAATCAGGACATTTTTGCCTGTTTTGTAGATTTCGAAAAAGCATTTGATAGAGTGAATTGGGAAAAATTATTGCGTGTATTACAGAAAATAGGAATGGATTCGAGGGACAGGAGACTGATCCGCAACCTGTACATGTCTCAGACTGCTCAGGTGCGAGTGGGGAACGGAGAGTCCGGATGGGCATTGTTTGGAAGAGGTGTAAGGCAGGGTTGTCGTTTGTCACCGGTGCTGTTCAACGTATATGTGGAGGAAATGATTAGAGGGGCATGGGAAGAACTGGAGGTAGGAATGAAAGCCGGAGGGGAATCCGTAAAATCGGTTAGGTTTGCTGATGACCAAGCATTAGTTGCTCAGTCAGCCAAGGGGTTGCAAGCATTGTTGAGTAAATTGGAGGTTCAGTGCGATAAATATGGGATGAGAATCAATATTAATAAAACAAAGGTTATGCGATTTCCCAGAAAGAAAAAGGCTAAGCTAAATATTAAAATAGGTGGGGAAAAAATAGAGTAGGTAGAGCAGTTAACATATCTCGGAAGTGTTTTGGACGAATATGGTCAAAGTGGTAGGGACGTAAGGAGAAGAATTGCGCTAGGCAAGGAGGCTTCCTCAAGGAGGAGGGAGTTGATGACGGGGACGTTGAGTAGGGAGGTTAAGACAAGACTCATAAAAACTCTGATATGGAGCAGGTAGCTATGTACGGCTGTAGATTGGAGGCTTTTGAAATGTGGGTGTGGAGAAGAATGGAGAAGGTGAAATGGACCGAAAGGAAAACAAATGAGGAAGTACTGGAAATGGTGGTTGAGGAGAGGGGTTTGTTGAGAGAAATCCTACGGAGGCAGGAAAAATGGATGAAAGGCGTATTGAGTGGTAGTGGAATGTTGAAGAAGGTAATAGAGGGCAGAATATTGGGCAAGCGAGGAAGAGGCAGGAGCAGGATAGGGTTGTTGGACGGGATGAAGGGAGGAAAGAAGTACACAGAGATGAAGAGAGACCTGATGTAGATTAGGTTGCTGGATTTGGTTTTGTTTGGTGTGACAAAATGTTAATTTGATAGCTGTGTCCATCCAAAAACCTACCTTAGCGGTAGATTATCTAATAATAATAATTGAATATTATTTGTCTTATTGTCTATTTGATGTCTATTATCTGTCTCTTTTTGTCAATTATTTATCTAATATTGTCTTTTATAGCACTATAATTTATCTATTATTTAATAGTTTATTATTTGTCTATTTTTATCTATTATTTAATTTTCTAAAATTTGTCTATTTCATTTATTAATTTTTCAGTTTAAAAACATCTATTACAAGGCAGTTATTTTTTAGTGATTTGCCCGCCTGTTTTTGTCTATTTTTGGCTGTAATATGCCTATTTTTCGCAAATTAATTTTTTTGTCTATTTACTATCTTTTATTTGTCCTTTTTCTCTATTTGGTGTCTATGCCTGTTTAATATTTGTTTTTGTTTGTTATAGCCTGTTTTTATATATATTAGCCTGTATTTGTCTATTAGTTTTATTATATTTGCCTATTTTTTGTCCATAGTTTCTAGTTTATTCTATTCCTTGTCAATTAATTTTCAATTATTTGTCTAAAAATTGTATATTATTAACTATCATTTTTCTATTTGCTATCTTTTTTTTAGTGTCTGTTATTTGTCTAATTATTGTCTATTATATATTTTAATTTTGTCTTTTTTTTGTATTATATATAATTTTGTATTGTATTATATATTTTTATCTATTTTTGTGTAGTACTTGCCGTTTTATTGTTTATTATTTGTTTTTTGCCTATTTGGTGACTACTATTTGTCAATTAATTGTATACTTTTTGTGTATCAATTGTTTTTATTGTGCTTTTTTTGTCTTATGTTTTGCTAATATTATTTACATTTCTATTATTTTATTAATATATCTCTCTTGGCAAAATGGTTATATAGTAGAAATATTATATCCAAATAACAGTGTAGGTAATTTCTGATTTTCCCTTTCGTGTGTTGAGCAAATAATGCGCGGATGTAATAACCTGCTCTCAAAACAGAAGAACATCATATGTAAGGTTAGGTTTGAATTTGAACCATTAGGGTCGAAGTATATTTCGATTGAAGTTAGATGTAATCCCGCAATTAGTTTTAATGTTTTGATCTGTGAGGCTCTAAGCGATTGAGTCTTACTCTATCGTGTGGTTTGGGGTTCTGTATTCTGTCCTAATCATATTACGGTTGCGGGAGTTCGATCGTTAGAACCTCTTACATTCAGTGCATTTATTATATGTGCTAACCCGCTTGGTTACATCAGTGAATCAAGACGTCGTTTGAAGAGGACAACGGACAGGCATTGAAATTGGGGATGGACCAACCTCAACAAGCACCCCGGATATAGGTTTACCTTTGGACCATGAAGACCATAGGGATCAGGACATCAGTGCAACAAGACGGCGAATGAAGAAACCAGACACTTTTTGAACATTGGCCTTTATTAAGAGGTATATGGCCAATGGATTGCTTTTTTTGAATGTACCATAATGCCCTCCTCGAACCAGCTAGATTGATTACAGGACGAGAGAAGAGAGAAGAAACCAAATTTGCCACTTCTTTCACCCTTGAGTGAGTATTTTGACAATGTTTTTGAATCACGTTGCTATGATATATTGGCTTTTGGAAAGCTTTTCTTCAAAATATTAGAAAATATATGTTCCTCCAAACATGAAAATTAGAAGTAAAATTTATTATAATATTATTTTAAGTAGCATTTTTAGACATCGCACTCATAGAACTTTCTTGGAATATTTCTTAGTGATAGATCTTTATGCAACTGAAAAAATGGATATTTACTTCATTATTACATCTCTTCCATTTTTTTTAAAGTGAAATTTCCTTACACAATGGAACCTCAGGCGGCACAATTTTAATCCGGCATTCAGGGTTACTTACTTGAAGTACGTTAATTGCATCAAAACGTCACGGAGGCCTAAACGGCTGCCATTTTTGTATGTTAAATATTTAATGTTGATATTGTATCGTTATATTTCATGTTGATTTGTAGGCGCACTGACAATAGGACACTCGTCATCACCTCATTTTAACAATCATAGGGTGCACATCGCGTGGATGGATACGAGTAGTTAGGGGTCTGTGTGATTGAATTGGTTACAAACGGATAAATTTTTGGATTTTGGTAGAATTACAACCTTTAGCCTATTGCACTAAAATTTGCAAATGTAATAGTTAACCTGTGTGAATGTGTACGGTTGTAGTGGTGCTTGGTGCGTATGATTCACTATCAACACACTGCGAATTTACGGACATGTCACCTTGTACTGTGTTTTTTAATGAATTGAACTTTCGTTAATGTTCCATAAATGTTCTCTCTATGCTAATTAAAATTGAAGGGTTGATGCAATCAGAATGGGATTGTACGGCGTCCTGTGAAGGTTTTACGGGTTTCCCTTCACTCCGGCCAAATGCCACCCCTGTTGAAAAAAATCAAGTTAACATGTGAAAGAAATATGTTTTGAAATTAATTTTCCTTTCCATGGAATATGAATTTTACAGTTTTGATGAATATTAAGTCAAGTCGGGCGAAAAAAGGATGCCCAAAGAAAATTTGTAAAAAAAATTATGTGGCCTTATTTATATTTAAAAAAATGGATGGAATCTGCCTTCCCCAATAAAATCAATATATGCGGAGGAAATATACAATTTAAATGGGCAAGAAGAGTAAAGAGTGAAAGTGAAGAAGTGAAAATGAATGAGTAAAAATATTCATTGTTGTAAATATTCAATTACTTTATATCATTAAAATTAACATTTCTTGAGCATACAAATGGAAAAGACGATTAAAATAATAAATACATAAACTTGTATCAAATGAGTGCACATCAGATTCTGGCTGCCATCCATTGCCAAAAAGAAGCATAAAATTAAGCAATAAACATATTTGTTGCATCCTCTTTGACATCTCGAGATGAATAAACTTATTACGGACAGGATGCACCATTTAGCGTCCTAGTCGGTAACCAGAGAATATAATATCTCCTGGAATGGAAACGATACTACACGGAATTGAACAAACAAATTAAATAAGTTCGTATTTTAATAATGTTAGATATTTTAATAATTCATAATTTTAGACACTATCCTGCTTTTTTTAGCATTTGGTGTTTGAATAGTATTCTAGAATTTGCGAAATGCTGGAGATATTCTGGATACATCTTAATGATTTGGGAAAGAATAGATGTGTTATTTTAGAGATTCAGCAATCTGGCTGCTAGTGTCATCTACCTAATGTTTTATCAAGCCTCAATTTCACTAGATGGTGTACTATGAAATTTATATAGCAATCGGTTTAAATATTCTAGCAGCTAAAATAGAGTCGGAGGTTTGGAATTAATTGAAGAAATTCGAAATTGCTTTATGTCTCTTTCCTTTGCTTGGTTTACATATTAATATGCGTTTTTTTACACCTCAAATTTCAACCATACATTCGTACATTAGATGTTTTTGGAAGGTATTATTTAGAAAAATACGTTTGGAGTAGCTCTCAATAGTGTATTCAAAGCAGATTCCATTATTTGGTAAGTTCTGAAGAGGCGGTTTTGGAAAATTTATATTCAATGGAAAGAAGAAATATCTAATTTTATTCATGTCATCGATTTTCGACGAATTTGCTGGTGGCAGCCACAATAAATAAACCAAAATTTAGGGACAGAATAATAATATTTTCTTATGTTCAATATTTAGCGAAAATTATATATTTTTACTAAGTTGAAAATGGAATTAAAATCCCGCACCGCGTCCATCATAATCCGTATATCACTTGTTTATATATTCCATTATAAGGAACGCCACCGTTCTTCGCGCTTGGGTTAGTAGGTGTGGTACTCACTTGAATAATACGGCCCGGATAACCTTCTGAAATCAGGTATTTATAAAGTGAAATTCAATAATTGCAATACTTTTTATGGCTGTGGATTATATGTAATATTTCTGGGACAAAGTCACTGCTGTGGTTGAATTCTAATAGGTGCTTAGCAAAGAGAGAGTTGGTATTCTTATTTTTGTGACACCTTGCGTTTTCTTTGGTTCGTAACTTGACATTTCTCCCTGTCCGACCGAAATAAAAAGTATTGCAATTACTGCATTTCAGTTTATAAATACCTGGTATAAGAAGGCTATCCTTTGTGTCTTTACCATTGACAAGAAGTTTGGAGAGGGTTGGGGGTGTGTAAAAGGGTGCTTGGAGTGAAGTGCGTAGGCAGTTGGAAATCCTATATATCTCCTAGAAATGGGATCGAGTACCACTTAAAATCTTTAGATACTGCGGACTGTACGGAGGATTTTTGTGGCCATTGATTTTTGTTTTTTTTTTGCCGAAGTAAATTATCTACTAGCTTAGGGTTATATCCATTGTATGTAGCTATGTTAATGATTGTCCTGAATTCGATGTAGAAGTTTTTGAGGGAAAGGGGAATGTGTAGGAGGTAGTGGATCATCGAGTGGAGGGCTGCATGTTTGTGAGAAAAATGGTGGGCAAAATCAATAGGAATTATGTGGTCTGTATAAGTGTGTAAATTGCAAACTCGTGAGTCTTTTTTCCCTCATGGTAATTGACAAGTCGAGGAAGTTGATTGTGCTGTTGACGTCTTTTTCCACGGAGAAGGAAATATTCGGAGAGAGTGTGTTTAGGTAATTGAGGAAGGAGCCTAACTGGCAGTGTGTTATTGTCCACAGACAGGATGTCATCGACATAACGGTACCAATACTCCACGTGTTTTACATGCTGATTGTCAGCATTGGAGAGATTTTCTTCTACTGAATTGAGGAAGAGTTCGGCTAGGAACGGGGAAAGTGGGGGATCTATAGCTTACCCATCCGTTTGGCTATAAAGAATGTGGTTGAAACTAAAATAGTTTTAGTTTGCCGTCATTTTGGTAAGGGAGATCAATTTGTCTGAAATAGTTTGGGCAATGGTGGAATCAATGAGGAGTTATTTCGCCCCAAGCAAGGCTTCAGATAAGGGTACACGAGGAAATTATTAATGTCAAATGAGGCTAGTCTCGTTTTTTTTCGGGGCATCAATTCCTTTCAATTTTTCGGCAAACTCTATTGAGTTTTCAACTTTGTATTTAGATTTAAAACCTGTAAATTATTACCTGGTGATGCCGCAAGTCAGAGAAATGTGTTGTACCGTATAATAAAAATCTGTGGAAAAGTACAAAGTCCGTTAGTATTGATAATTAATACTTGCACAAAGTGAAGCCCGAAATAGTAGAATATATCTGTAACCATGTATATAAATCATCAACAATACCTGTAAATAAAAAACATAATCATCAGTTGGAATGCTATTATACATATTATTTCACAATCATAAACTATTTTGTTTTTATTAAAATTAATGATGTTGAAACTTGAATTATTGTTTAGTTCAATTCTAATACAGGTTTATATCTTTGATGTTTGGATTTTTCCGGATCGCATACATAGTAATGATATAAAAAAACCATGAGCACAGTAATCAGCCAGAAGTTTGGTTTGGTATGTGTCTGTAGAGTCCATTCCGTACTAAGTTCAAGGAATGTGAATTTCAAACAATAGGAGGGAAATTACGGGGGTCAGATCCTTTCCCTATGCTGCCTATGGTTTCCCAAGAAGTTCTGGTATCAGAAAAATCAGACACTTGAGTGAAGGCAGAGGGTGCCTAGAGAGATGTGTCCTGGAGTCATCTGGGCAAGCCTCTCTGGGCATCACCCAGCCCTCCAGTCAGTAGTCCACTGCTCTACCCCTGGATTACTGTACCCCTGTAATTGTCTATGAACTCAGTATTGAAAAAGGACAAGGAAAGGATTTGAATAGTGTGTATATATATATATATATATATATATATATATATATATATATATATATATATATATATATATATATATTCGACGGACTCGACCTCCGTCTTCTTCGGAAGATAAGATATGACTGAGGAAAAGGGTACGTGGTACAGAGAGAGTAGGGGACGAGGGAGAGGGGAAAAACAGGTAGTGGGGGAGGGGGAGAAAGCAGAGCGGAGAACAGGTGGTGGGAGAGGGGTGAAGGAGGAGGTTATGGAGGCCAGAGGGGAGCGGAGATGGAATAAGGAGGATGCAGTAATAGTAACAAGCGACACAGAAAACTAACAATTCATCCACAGATACCACAACACCCATGACCAAGACATCAACTCACCAAGTCATCATAAGGGATCGACAAGTCAAAACCCAGGACAAGGATGACAAAATGTATGCAGATGAATAAATTGTCCCACCACCTCACAAGAAACAAATACACCTCCATCCACCCTAGTCCCCCCCCCCTACACATTTAGTGAACGACATTGAGACCCGGATGTTAATAGGCTTTACACAGCCATATAAATGCCAATTCCATTGTTTTTAATTTTATAGGGTTATCAGATGGGGGAAGGGATGCTAGCACGGAAACATTGTAACAGTGGTTGAAGGGGGTGTTGTGGTGGGAGGCATGTTTTGGGATGGGAAGACCCGTGGACAGGGTAGAGGGATTACATGATGCACGATGATTGTTCACCCTGAGGTTCAGGGGTGTAGAGCACTGGCCTATATAAAATGCCGGGCAGAGTTTGCAAGTCAGAAGATGTTCATTCTGAGATGTGCATGAGGAGTGGGGGAAGGGCGGGAGAGAGTTAAAAGGTGGGATGGAGAGGGGTGGAGTGGTGAAAATAGGACAAGTTTTGCATCTTGCTCGCAAGCACGGAGTGGGTGTGATTCTGGGGGTGGGAGGGGATTTGGAAAGAGGCTTGGTGGATTTGAGGAGATCTGATAGGTTGGCGGGCCATTTGAAGGTAACAGAAGGGCATTTAAGAAGAAGGTTGGACGAAACGTTGTGATTTTTGAGGATGGGGTACAGGTCTTTGAGGATGAATTTAAGGGACTGGATGCCAGGGAAGTAGGTGGTGCATATTGAGAGAGGGTGGGAGTCTGTGGTTGAGGGAGGATTGGGGGTGTAGGATTGTTTTAGGATTTTTTTGTGAAGGAGAGAATCTGGGTATCCCCGTTGGAGGAGGGAACGGTGAAGGTTGTTGAGGGATTCGGGATGGTTGCAAATGCGGTGCCCACGGATAGAGAGGGAGTAAGGGAGGGAGCGTTTGGTGTGGTAGGGGTGGCAGCTGTTAAAATGAAGGTATTGTTGTTTGTTAGTAGGTTTAGTATGTACGGAGGTTAGAAATTTGTTGTTAGTTAGGGAAATATTAACATCAAGGAAAGTGATCTGTGATGATGAGATGTTGGAAGTGAAAGAAAGAGATGAGGAATCATTGAGTTGGAAGATGAAGGAATTGAGGGAGTCTATGTTATGTGGCCAGAGTAGAAAGATGTCATCAATGTACCGAAGCCACAGAAGGGGTTTTAGAGGGTAACTGGAAAGGAACTTCTCTTCCAGGACACCGAGGTGGAGGTTAGCGTATGACAGGCTGAACCTACTTCCCATGGCACAGCCCTAGATTTGGAGGTAAAAATTGTCATTAAAAGAAAAAGAGTTATTGGTGAGGATGATGTTAGAAAGGTCAATGAGAAAATCGGTGCTTGGAGTTTGATGGCTAGGGCGTTTGGAGAGGAAGTGGCATAGGGAAGCAAGGCCTTCTTCGTGAGGAATGGAGGTGTATAGGGATGTGACGTCAATTGTGGCCATAATGATCTTGGTGTCAGAAGGGAGGGAAATTGAGTGGAGCAGATTGAGGAAGTGGTAGGTATCTTTGACATAGGAGGGTAACGAGTGAACTAAAGGTTGGAGATAGTGGTCAAGATAGTTTACTGAAAGAATTTCCGCCTTCATCGACCACTTACTTCAAAGAAATCATCTATATATATATATATTATTTTCGCACATAGAAATAGACATATAAGGAAAGGGGATAGGAAAACACATAAAAGACCAACCCAGGAAAGGTGGGGGAAGGCAGTTTTGAGCAGATCACAAAATGTAAAAATATTTCCTTATCCGGGATTTGAACCACGGACCTTCCACTTTCCGGGTGGATGTTCTGCCAGTTGAGCTAATAAGAAAACCTGATTTACAATGAGATCTGCGATCTTATAAAGCACCAAAGTGCTCCGATAGATGTTGTCCGAGAGATGGTGTTATGGAGCTGTTTCACCCACCA
>CM073778.1:9422072-9434188 GCA_037158775.1 Hetaerina titia | reverse complement strand
AGATTTAGTGTAAAACAGATTTAAGATGCCATTTTTTCGACGAACGATAAGGGATTGGAGTAACACTGTCCGGCCGGAGGAGGGTAAAAATATTCGGATCAAAGTTAGTCTGGTGTGTAATAACCCCCTGCCACACACCTTGGCGCTTGCCTGCAGGGTACTAAAAACTAATATCAAAACTAAAGAATCAAAAATTGCCCACAAGCATGGGAGGGAGGAATTAAGGCGGCGACCCGAGAGAAGCGAGTGAGAAAGGTACTGCGCGGTTCTTCCAAAGGCTGCAGAATTCCAGGAAAGACATCCCAACATTTGCAACTCGCTCCGCGGGGGCACACACTCTTAACAAATGCGTACGAGGCCGAAGTGCATGGGTGCGAAGCAATGTCGTGCGAGGCCGACTCTTTGATTATTTGCTCACGCCAAATTCTACTTTCTATCGTGCTCTTCAGCTTTTTAAACTCTTAACTTTTCCTACACCCACTTTTGCTATGCTCGAATTTTAATTTCTTCCACCATAATGATTAAAAGCCCGCGGTCATCCATCCACTCCCTTCAACTTGAGTTCCAATTCTCCCCCTCAATTACCCTATATAATCAAGTGCGTCCTACGCTCATTCTCTCGTTTCAAAAAATAAATAGAGTCAGCATCCGTAGAGCATATACGCAGAGGAAACATTAGCAAAAGAAAAGCACCGGACCAGAAATGAATTTGCAAGAAAATGAGGATGAATTACGAGCCTGTCGAGGAGGTAACATACGTTTCGGCTTAGCGTGGCGGTGGGTAGAGCTGGAGATACCACCTTGGTGTCTAAACATCCCTGCATTCAGTATGCATCCATCCTACTGTGGTAACATGCAGACTGGTTCTCCCACATTGCTCACTGCGATCTGTTAAAATGTGCACTGCATTAGAAAATTCCGCGAGTTGTGAAGTGATATGTTATTAGGTTTTTTACTGGCAAAAAACTAACAAAAGCCAATTGAAATTCATAGGTACCTTTGTGAAGTGTATCGAGACGGAATAATGAGTGAAGGCTGAGTGAGGCAGTGGTGCATTCAGTTTAAGAATGGTTACAGCACCAATGTCCACGACTAAGACACCGTAGTGGTCAGTCTAGCCTTGTGACAGATTAACTGTCGGTGAAAATCAACGAAAAAATTTGTAAAAAACGCCGATTCACAATTATCGATGTCTCCAATCATTTTCCCAAAATTTCACGAAGTCTACTGCATGAAATTGTAGCAGGGAATCTTGCAAATCATAGGTTTTTTGCCAGATGGGTGTCAAAATCTTGACGGAAGACCACAAAAAACAGCGTCTTGCTGACTTTCCTCAAAGCTAATGACAAAGATGGTAACGTATTCTTAGATCGTGTCGTAACTGGGGATGAGACATTGCCACCTCTTTCCATCAATGACGACATGGCTTGCAACAGAGCGCGTTGATTGTAACGCAGAATTGCACGCTGGTGGTTGAATTAGTGGTTAAAATGTAAGGCGGCAGATTTCTTAAGAGGCGGAATTAAAAAGCTAGTGTATCGTTATGATAAATGCCTTACTTTGAACGATAAATATGTGGAAAAATAGTTTAAGTGTCCCTTTTAGGTGTATATAATAAAATTTTGTCTTGTCACTAGTTTCATATTTTATATCAAAACGTAGATTACTTTCCTGACTACTCTCGTGTTTTGAATTAATTAAAAAACCTAATTAAGAAATGATTATTAAAGATACTGGTAAGTTGCCATCAGTTCATTCTTACCGTAATCAATGCACCATTCTCTGGCAGAACAATCATCAATTGGCATATTATCGTAACAAAGCGACGCGAACGAAGCTATACCCGATGACTTTATTCGTCTCGATGTTTCCGTGTGAAATTCGTAAAAGACGTGTATGCAGTGTCACGAGGTGAACCTGGCGACGAGAGCGAGAGGAGCGCGAACAAAACCTCTAGGAATAATTGGAGACGCCAGAGGGAGAGGGGCAGCAGCGGAACGTAGGGTGGAGGGGTCCTGATGCTCACGCATGCGCTGTAGTACAAGACACGCGCGCGCATAAAATCTCCCAGCGAAACTGTTCCTTTGTTTGTCAAGTGCCCACTGCTTGTCACCTCGCATCCAGGTAATGAAGAATTGAAGTGCACATGCTAAACGAATTCCCCCAATTAAGTTGGCAATTTCAAGTCTAAACCAGAGTGGATTATGACGACATTTTTTAACCATTCCTCCCACGTCACGCAATTTACTCAGATTACTGGTGAACATCGTTGTTAAACTCTTAGGCATTGCAAAAGGAATGAATTTTGAGAAAGTGTGAAATCTGAGAAAGAGAGTGAATAATTAGAGAAAATCAGATCTGAGAATGAGAAATGGTGGTGGTGCATTCACCCAAGTAGAAGGCAGGACAGAAGTTACAGGAGATGCGGTAAATAATGTTTTTTGTACTGCAGGTGCCAAATGAATGATTTTTTGGTCATTTTAGAGACAAATAAAACAGTTTCTGGCGTAACTTGGTGGAAAATCTTCATACTGACTTTTAATAATAAAACCACTTTACTTTTCCACATAAACTTTTTAATTTTTACCACCTAGGTTTCGTTATAACATAACATCATCAGGTCTTTTTTTTCTTTTTTTTTGTTTTTTTTACCTGATGATGTTATGTTATAACGAAACCTAGGTAGTAAAAATTAAAAAGTTTATGTGGAAAAGTAAAGTGGTTTTATTATTAAAAGTCAGTATTTTAGAGACAGTTTAATAGTGGGTCGAAAGAAATGACAGCACTTAGAGCGTGAACCGAATACGTTGGCTAGAGGGTCGGAGAAGAGACGGGGACCGCACACGCGACCTTGTAGATTTGAAAATGTCGCGCAAGTTCGACGAACGTTTAAGCCTGATTTTTTGGGTTCTAGTGATGAAAGTGGTGATTACATTACGGCATTTTGGGTTTTTTGCTTTCGGTCAAGGATCGTTCTGGGAATAAAGTTTAAAGATTTCGTTATCAAAGAAATTTACCGGTTACCCAAGTTCCTTATTGGAATAATGTAGGTTATCCATGCGTTTATTTTAGAGAGAGGGTGCTGTTTAGTGACGGAGGTCACGGACTGAGAATAAAAAAGACATGGAGTTTGTTCTGTAAGCGTAAATTCCAAGTCATCTAATATTATGCTATATAGTCTTACTATATTAGGCTCGGTTAACCTTGTAAAATAATTCTTCCACTGAAGAGAAAATATATATCCTCAAATTTTAAGTTAGAATAAATCAAATAAAAAGCTAGGATTCATAAAACGATTACTTGGGAATTGTAACGAAAGGGTCAAAGAACTTTGTTATTTCAAGCTAGTTAGGCCCCACCTTATGTATGCTGCAAGTTTATGGCATCATCATGAAGTAGGCTTAATTTTTAAACTAGATCGAGTGCAACGTAGGACAGCTAGGTTTGTGAAAAGTTGTTATGAACAAGGTAGCAGTGTCAGACACTATTGGATGAATTAGGATGGGAGCGACTAGTTGGCAGGAGGCTTTAATGTAGGTTAAATTTACTGAATAACTTTGAAGCAGATTACTTATCTGAGGACGTGAAGGACATATTACATCGGTCCCGACCTACTGTGATAGATCAAGTCTCCAATGTAAAATCAGGGAGATTTATTGCAGAACGGATAGATTTAAAATGTCATTTTTTTTTCGTACCATTAGAGATCAAAATAAATATGACAGCAATCGCGTAGGAGATTATTAGAGCTGGTAGTGTATACATTTACCGGGTATCCTGCATGTTTTCCTTTTTATGTAGTAGACCCATATTTTTAACAGATCTATTGCATAATTTGAATAGTACCCATTTATTGCATACTGTAGCATATAAGTACTTTGTTTTGTGTATTAAAATTCGAATGTACAATCAGACTGATATCTGCGTAGAGGTAACACGATTTCGTTTTGCATGTGGCTTTATTCTAATTTACGTGTAATGACCTAACACCCCCCGCCACACACCTCTGCGGCGACTCGCGAGGTAGTATGTAGATGAAATGTTTACTCTGACCAGCATCTATTTTTATCGAAGAAGTAAAACTGATATCGATCAATTAAATTGACAAAAGGGTATCGAATGCCACAAACAAGATGACTTTAAATTCTATAAAAGATAAGGTGACGAAGATTACTGATGACTTGCAATCACATGTTTGATGAGCCACCACCTGTGTATTTCAATCCAATCAAAACGTCCAACGAAATAGGCGTAGGAGACTCGATGCAAACAGGAACCAAACGCAGTTCTCCGTGGGATATCCAACAACCTAATCGTGATTTCCAGTGAGTTACAATTGTGACCAAAGATTGCCGTAAGTTATAGCACGTAACATAGCGTTACTACTTATATACCATTACGAAGTATGAAGAGAGAAATACATTTTTCACCTTAAAATTTATTTAGCACGGTGCGAGAAATTTTGCTCAGTCGTGTTTAGAAATTCCACCTGGTTGTACACCCATACGCAGGTGCCAATCGTTGAGGTATTCACCAATCGAGAGATTTAAACACGAGACTTGCCATTTCTCCCGTTTTGATATTCACCCATCCTTCGTCCTATTCCTTGTCACTCTCCTCTTTATATTACCATTAGTGCAATCGGACCTGATACCATACAACGGAAACAGACATGGTGTTTTGCTCAGAGGTTTTAAATTCTCGGAAAGCAACGGCCAGAATACCTTGCGTATTAAACCAGTAACGTACGACCAGAATGCCTTAGGGTCATTCTCCAAGTAATCGCACAGAATCTTTCTATTGAAATTTATTAAGGCACTTTGCATTACTTTCTTTGTTTCCCTACGACGAGTTAATTATTTTTTCGTGCACTTTCAGAAGTCGTTCTTTGGCCGCTTTTTAAATTTTTATTTGTATTTCGAGTCCCATTTCATTTGTTGTCTTAAAACCTTTCTAACCTCACTGTTGTAACATCGTGGTTCGTCACTATAATTTTTCTTTTTGGTAGAGATATGTATGTCTCTATAATGTGTCTAATTAATTCCAAGAATTGTTTCCACGTAGCCCAAGTCGTTGAGTGTTTTTGTAATGTGTAATTGTACGCTATTTCTAAGAGAGGCGGAAAATCCTTTCAGTTACCATTCTCAAATAGGTATACATACCTTTCGTCTGGGATCAACGATTTTGTTTACTGAAACAGTTCTATTACCTTGGTTTGCGGTCACTTATTTCATCCGTTTCATATAAATGTGTGACAATTTCGCGATGGTTAATGAAGAAAATATCTAGAATGCTGTTGCCCCTGGTTGGTGTTCTTATTATTTGGTCATTGGGTTGGCGGAGAGTATATTTAGGTTAGCCTTGCATGAATCGCTGTTTCTCGCAACGGTATTAATGTAGTAATTATGCAAGTGTCCATTATTTTTCACTCTCAATTTTTTTTATTCTCTTTTAATGAACCTCACACTGATATGCTTAACGTAAAAATCTCTTTAGCTCGATTACATAAAATTTTGGCGCGAACAGCATATTTTTTATTTCTTTAAGGGTTTTCATTTTCGTAAAATACTCTTAAAAGCTATCCAGTGAGCGTACGTAGATTATCAGCAATTCTACAGAGAAGCATGGTTATCTAGGGGAATGGTGATGGAACCCGTTTTCATGACTCATATGTGGGTCCCATGCATGTCACCATGGATTGCGAGAAACAGACCCTCAACTACCAGCGCGCGAGACAGAACCTAAGGGTCTCTAGGATATGTACTTAGCTCGTGTTTAAAAAATTTGGGTAACTCTTATCTACGAAGAGTACCCCCCCCCCCCCCCCCCCCCTTTTAGACTATCCAGAAAGTAACCTCCGTTTGCGTGTAGCGAGCGAAGTAATGAAGGGAGCCGAATGTTTGCTGTCCTGACACACACACCCTAGGATAGTACCTATCGAGCTACAGTTTTTGGCAGGTGGCGCCGCTTGTCGTTTTTTACAATCGTGAGTCAATATAAACAATAGAATTGAACATCCCGCCAAATTTAAAATCATTTTAGCAATGAGATTTTTACTGGCAAATAACTTCAAAACTTATGACATTCATTGGGTAATTTATTCTGTGCACGGACTAAGTGATCAGTGACAGTGTTGTGCGTCGCTGGTGTTTTTATTTAAGAGTGAATGCACAAATGTCTATGATGCCCAAGAACTGGCCATCCGTCAGTTCATCTGTCACAAGCCTAGGCCGACCACTGCGGTGTCCTAGTAGTGAACATTGGTGCTGTGACCATTCTTAAACTGAATACACCACTGCCTCACTCTGCCTTCACTCATTATCCAGTCTCGGTACCCTTCACAATGTTGCTTATGAAATTTAATTAGATTGTGTTGGTTTTTTGCCAGTAAAAAAAACCTAATCACAGATCTCACTTCACAACTCGTGGTATTTTCAAATGCAGCACACATTTTAACAGTTCCCAGTAAGCAAAGTAGAAAAACAAGAGTGTGTACACTATCAAAGGAAGATGCGTATGAGTGTGGGGACGTTTAGACACCAACATACTAGGCTCTAGTCCAATACCCACCGCCACGCTAGGCGGAAACGTAAAGTTACTTTCTTGACAGCCCTCGTATTTCGGCTTGCCTCATAACTCCCCTTTGATGCAAGCGATTAGCAAAATAGGCGACGCGTTGGGTCACCAAAGACCCCTGAAAGAGTCTAGACAGCCCACGTATATTTTCGGAATTCGCTATTATTCTTGCTATACTTAATACCACCTAGATATTGCCCGTCACGTTCACCGCACACATTGCCTAAAAATAAAATAAGTAAATAAAATATGGTAGGCGAGAGGATTTTTGGAAAACCTAAACCTCCGAAAAATTCGTAATTTTAGAACTATAGAGAGGAAATAACTTTCAAAGAATGCAGCTCCATTTTTCTTCCTCTCAACTTTTAACAGGAGCGACAGGCATTTTTTTCTTCTTTCCGTCCTACAGTGGTCGTGGGACCTGCTCTGGATTTCGCCCTTCGGAGGGCCCCTTTATCCCTGTTCTAACCGTTAATTTGCTTCGATCTTCATTTCATATAGACGGAAAACTAATTTTCACATGCGGTTTGGGAATGATATTTTCAGCGCAAGTGATTGGCTTTGATTTGAATCCATCTGCCTTTCATTTTAATGATTGCTTTTTTAATATTCACGTCGCTTAAATTTAACTGGTACAACTGTAACTTAGAATTCCGCTGTGTTCAAAATAAGGACCAAAAATCATTGTTTTTGATTCCAGTTTCTAATTTTTAGTTTCTCTTTCAAATCTGTTGCTACCTTTAACACAAATACCAAATTTTTAGTACACTTACAAGTAGTACACATTAGAATATACCATGCAGGGGGTATGCCATAAATAAGTAGATTAACTTTTCGTCACCAATGCAATGGGGTGATTTGTGATAGCAAAGGTAATTGGAGGTCTTGGGAAAGCAACGTGACCCACGTCAGTTAACTGTAGGCATTTACAGTGTGCGCGTTGCTGATAGACTGGATCCCTGTTCGACCGTCACGTCACGAATTTACTTATTAATTAAAATTGCCAATTTTAATTAATCATGATATTCCACCATATCACGCCAGAAACGGCTCTTTTTATTCACGAATTTTCGATGCCACTTTCCATGGAGCAATAACATGCGATAAAATTGTGCATTAAGCTACGAAAATTGGGTTCGGAGACCATGACCATGGTTAAGGATGCTTATGGAGATGGAGAAATGTCCCAAGTGATGGTTTTCTGCTTACACAGGATGTTCTGGGAGGGTGACGAGGAGGTTGACGATGAGGAATGCCCAGGACATCCATCAACAACATAGTGTGCCAAAAATATCCTAAAAGTGAGACATATGTTCAAATCTAAATTAACCCCTAGTGTCAGGATGCTGGCAAAAGAGTGCAATATCCATAAAACCACAGTGCATTACATTCTTACGGAAGATTTAGTCATGAGAAAGGTGTGCCAAGATGGTCCCCAAGGTATTGACTGAAGACTGCTTGTGTGATAATCTTGCCTTGGACCTCATGGACCACGGTGAAAGTGACCCGAATTTTTCAGAAAATGTGGGTACTGGTGATAAGACATGAATCTATGAGTAGGACCCAAGTATAGCCCCTTTGAGTACCAATTTGGACCACAATATTATGTCAAAGATGCCATGACGAGGTGTCTGAACGACGGTTCTGTTGATGCCTTTCAGGAAGCATACCACAACTGGCGGAGGCACTGGCATTGGTGCGTCGATACATAAGGGTGCTCTTATGAAGAATTTTAGCAATTTTTACTTTGATCTGCACAAAATTTTTCCCCAAATTTGTTCTACTTATATTTGGCATAAGAATAATTTTAAGCATAAAACTTATTTTTAAATAATTGTTAATTTTATCCACAACAGAAGTTTTCAGATGTATAAAATAGAAGGGGGTAAAAATGGACATTCATACATTTTATATAGGGAGTCGCCATACTATATACTAAGAGGGACCATGCTGACTAAGAGTGGCCTGCAGAGTAAAGCAAAAGAAACTGAGGTTGGTAGAACTCTCGAGCCGTGAGACACTGAAACGGACGCTTCCGCCCGAGGGTACCTGAAATATTTAATGAATATCTCTATCCACGACTTTTTTCATCATTTAAAAGTGAATACATATTAACATGTTTTCATCTTGAACCTACAAGGAAACATGCAGATAATTAGGATAGGGCGAACGTGTTAAAGGGGATGCTTAAGAGACTCAATGGAAGATTCTATGAAAGAAATATGGCTACAGAAATGTTTTAAGGCGGTTCCAATTTATGTAAAATACTCATTTGTCCAACCAATACTTTTGCCTAAGCATATTAGTACTCAATCTCTCCAGCGCATACATAATTTTGGGAACAATAATAACTGTTACGGCTACATCGCTAAAATGAAAGCAGGTTATATTTTAATTTTTTGTACACTTATTAAACGCTACCTAAAGGCGTAAATAAATAAGGATCCAATAAACTCTTTAAAATATGTATGACACATTATCACTTTAGATCACTGAATTTTAACGTAATTTTCTCCAAATTTGAAGGAAGAAATGTCATTCAGAAAAATTAATGAACAAAGGAAAAAGACTGACAGGTGCAGATGGGTTCATTGTGATATTATTTCTTGCGTGTTGCAAAAATTTATCATTTCTTTTCAGTCATTTCTTTTTCAAGATAAACTATTAGTTTTTGAAAACGTTTTTTGCGAAAAGGTTTTCGGTTCTTTTCTCTACAATTCTAAACTTTCGGGTAGTTCTTGGTTTTGTTTTACATTCTTATTAAACTCCATGTTTCACTTCCCTTACTAAGAGGGTACTCTGACAAATGAAAAGGGTGGCAAGCAAAAAGTTCACTTGAGTAGGGTTGGGGAAGAAGACAATTTGGCAGAGGAAATTCGGAGAAGGCAGAGGCCGAAGAAATATTGGTCGGAGGGAGTGGAATGGTGTAAGCCTCTGTCGAGGGAGAAAGCAAGGTAAGTACAGGAAAGGGTGGAAAAGACATTTGGTGTGGCAGAACGTCGGGTGAAAGAGAAAGGAAACCATGAAGGGGAACATGTCCTTATAATTGAGCACGCTAATAATTGTTTCATTGGTCTAAATTGTAACCTTCTATTTTATACATACGATGTTCAATGATCATCATTAATCTTGAGATCGATGGCTGAACCTCCCTTTTCTTTTCCTTCAGATATTTGATAAATCATTAACTTACCCTTATTGCTCTTTCCCTACGTCCTTCTTAACTTTCCCCAAAAACTAACCTCCCTTGATACTCCCCAAATTCTTTACCTTTATATTTTTCCCCTTTGAGATTCGTCCTTCCCATAGACCCAAAAATTTAATTGCTCTTCTCTGTCACCTTGATTAAACTATCAAAAAGTAGCATTTTCCGTCTGTTTCTTAAAAATGGGGAACCTACGGCCCTGTTGTAAAATATTCTGCTACACCAGTCAACATGCAAATATCTTAACATCTTAATATCACTACAATATGTGAAAAATAGAATATTTAAAAAAAGTATGGCCAGTATCCTAGTACTACTTAAATGAATGAATTTGAAAAAATTACGAGTTGTTTAATTGGCATGTTTTTTTTAAATCAGAATTCACTACGTGCGTTTTAAATTTGCTTTCCGAATTCAATTTCCCTCCTCAACCGTCAAATTTCAATCCTCCAGTCTACAAAGATAAAAAATGGTTCCCGTTACAATTCCATTGTCCTATTTATTTCTAAATGTGTTCTCCCTGACAGTGGCCAAACGATAACCCTGAAACTACGCAATTTGCTCTTCCTGTTTGAAAAATATTCTTGACATTTTTCAAAGCCTTTTTATTGTCACATAATTTTATTTCGGACGAAATGTACGGATCGCTTGCTGCGCATGCAAAGAGATTTCCTCCGCATGCCGAGCGTACGGGAATTTACCACGAAGGGCACTCAAAAGTTATCCCCGGAGACGAGGCAGGCGAGAGTGCGAGGCGAATAGGTTGAGAGACGGCAAAAGAGCGCCGCGGCGCGGTTTAAGGAAAAATCCCTCTCCCTTGCACTTGCTACTCTCCTCGGAAGAGAGGGGTGTCGAGGGGGAATCGCGAGTGAAATCCCGTGTCCCAGGATCCTTCCGGGACCCGGTCCTCCAGTGGAGGCAGTGTGGAGAGGCGAGGTAGGGCTCGACGGGGTAGCGGGCGGGGGAGAGGCCGGAAGGGGGCGGGGATGGAAGAAGAAGGGCGGAACGAACACTTGAGGAATGGAAAGAAGGGCGACCCAAAATCTAAATTCTTCAGCACTTGAATCCATCAAAAATTTCACGCAACAAATTTCAAGTAGTTTGTCCCAAAAAGAATCACATTTGGCCTACAAGGTTTGAATAAAAAACATCAGAAGCAATTTTTCCCTGACGTTATTGTACGTCACAGCGCGCTTGCACTGCTCCGACTCGATGGTGGAAGGTTTGACCTTCAACACACACCAAGCGCTAATCGCCTGCGAGCGTTCGTTCAGGCTATATCGTTTTTTAGTGAACTCCTGTCGAGTGACTCGGTGCAAGCGTAAAATTCAGCAAACGATTCAGCAGCGGAAAACAATCAAATATTGTTTTGGACTGGAGAAATCGGGTACGGAGACGTAGAGCACTATTATGAAAGCGTTCAATGATACAAGAATGTCACAAACTGCAGTTTTTAAGTGGCACAAGCTCTTCATAGATGGCCGAAAGATAGTGGAGGACAAACCCCGTGCTGGACGGCCATCGACTTCAAGAACCGACGACAAAGCGCAACGTGTGCGTGAAGTGCTGAATTCAGACCGTCGGTTAAGTGTGCGCATGATCCCAGATCGTATTGTCATTGACTATATGACAGTGCGCACTCCATTATCACTGAAAATATGGCGATGAGAAAGATCCTCTCTAAACTCGTCTCCACGATCTTTGGACGGACGACTAAGAGTAGAGTCGAGTGTCTGCTTTTGAAGACCTACAACGGCATCGCGACGATTCCCCAACCCAATTACATTCCCGATTTGGCACAAGTAGACTATTTCCTATCCCCAAATATGAAATCCTAGAACTCATAGAACACCACCATGGAACTCTAAGATCCGTGAAAGAAGCTTACACGCGTACCCTCAAGGACCTTTCGGAGTCCGCCTACCAGGAAGCCTACAAGCTCTGTAAAAGCCACAAGTAAAAGTGTGTCGACCCTCAAGGGATGTACTAAGAATAATTTTGAGTGATTGAGGCAATAATTGAAATCCTATATCTAATTTTCCGAAACTCCTCCCGATACTTTCTATACAAACCATGTATATAAAAAAGAGAGGATCATTATCAGATTACAAATTCAATGCATTCCCACTTGAATATTTCAATATATGCATTTACCATATTTTTAATTTTGTTCCATTTCTGCTGGAAAACAAATGATTTTACGTTTCATCTCGGCCAAAACAAAAGAGATATGGCCTTTTTATGCATTCATGAGAGTGAATAGGAGAACCGACGCCGCGTCGCGTGTGACGTCTTGCCGGGTCCTGAGGGACTTTTGGCTTCAAATCTCATTTGA